>CATPAC010000176.1:0-22662 GCA_954871275.1 Leptopterna dolabrata
ACTAACTACCTATAATAAGAATCGTTTTTCTTTTAACTAGTTTCGTCAATTGAGTGTTCCTGGTTGCCGATGAATTAGATCTCATACGCGCATACGCAAAATCGGAATTTCAAAATGAAATCTGTGCGCAGTTATTAAGCGTGGAAGTGTGCGAGAAATTGAATCTGATCGGGCCGATGTAGGTATAAATATGATGTCAGTAGATACGTAAGAGAGAGCTGGAACAGCAATCTCCCTTCCGAGGCGAAGGGTATGCTAAAACCCGCAACGCACCTACCATATACTCGTCTTGTGACGTAGTAATGAAGCAGGGGGCCTATTCACTAAAATAAATAGTGCATATAGATTATCTATTTGGAAAATCTCCTGGGAGAGATAGTCTCCCTCGGGAGACAGTCTCTTCAAGTGTCTCCCAGGTTCGTCTATTTTACTGAATAGCTCTCAACCCGTACCTACTCAGACGTTTTTACTCATGAATCGATGATATACTGTATATATTTTAATGAAAATCGACTTACCTTTAAGGGATGAAAAAACATACATCAAAATTACCGATATGGTAGCCGATGAACGAAGGATGATACAAGCTCAATATCAAACAAAGGAGAAATGAGAAAGGGACTCTCTCTTTCGAGGAGACTCTCTCTCTGAAGGAAATCGAAAATGCCAAGATGGCCACCAACTCTCTCTTTTAGAAGAATCCTGTCATGGATACTATAAAAATCTCTTCTGCAAAAAGCGAGACTCAGACCGAAAAGAGATGTCTCTTTGGCTTAGTGAATAGGCCCCCAGGTGATACAAAGTTTGTGGTTTCGCATACCCTTGGCCTTGGCAGGGAGATCGCTGTACCAGCTCTCTCTTATTATATCTACTGATGCCCTTTTGTTCCTCGATTTTCCAGTTTGAAAAGAACACGGATAGCGATGTCAGAGCTCAGGCAAAGTATCATGGTGAGGTGCGGGTCGTGTGTGATCCGGTGCGGAGACGCGTACCGGTGGGGAAATTCTTTGTCAGCCCCCAATAAACTATCGGATCATCTTCGGCCGCACGCAGTCTCAGAGCAACAACCAACACGCGGGACGGTATCGCGATGGCGGCTCACGACATTTCATTCTCGAGTCAATCAAATCGATCCCTGGGGGACGCCCAACAAATTTTCGGGCTTCACACAACAATGGGACTGGGACAATGCGTTTCAACCGACTGCAACCAGCTGATGGGCTCCGTATGGAAAACCGGTGTCAGGTGAACGTTGGTGACGTTGTATTGGGGGGGTCCAATAGTCCTAAGTGACTGACAACCGAGGACCCTTGACACGTGACGAGCTGGTGTCACGTGCCGCCTGTGTCTACTTGGTCGTAACAGTAAAGTGATTTAGTGAGTTATCCAGTCAGTTGGAAGGGATCCACGATAACATAATCGTGAAACGAAATCGGCTGCGGCCACTTACATCTGGTGCGTCGTTCGCTTTCTTTCACTCTCATTCTGACAGAAAAAATCCTCAAACCGCACACAGGGGTCACAGGGACAACGCTGCAAGTTATTACACAATGGAATGGTTTATTATTTACCTGTATATATGCCCCGTCTGCGTAGACCACTGTTTTCTGTGGTCAGTACCCTCGAGCTCCCCCCAGGAAAGCCCTAAAGTACTAAGTAGTGGAGCCCTAGTACTAGGTACCAAGTACTGGAGCCCTAAATCGAGCACTGGAGCCGGCCGGGCAATTACTTTCTTAAAATATGCGGTGGATTCAGTAAGTCCATCATTAATTTTTTTTTTGTTTAAATTCATGAAACATGAAGCAACCTTTGTTCAAGTTTCAAAAGTACCTATCAACAAATCCAAAGCAACCATCATCCTTCAAATTAAATTATTACCACAGAGCAGCCAACTGGATTTCACGCAGCCATGCGTGATTAAAAATCAGGTGTTCCCTAGCAATGATATCTGAAATCAGCAATGAAACCATCAAATTTTATTTTTTGCTGGTGGGGGGGGGGGGGGGGGGAGTGGCAAACAAAATCAGGGGAAAATTTCGGCTTTGAATTCAAATTGATTGAATTGCATTTTCAATAATAAACTTTTGGAATCGAGCACGGAAAAAAAATTGTACCCCCAAATTTGATGGTTTCCGTTTCAAGATGCGTAGAATCTGAATATGTAATTTAAAAATTTCTGTCCGTCCGCCCTGCACCGTACGTGTACTTCGCACTTTCCTTAGTTAACATGAACGAAAATTAATCAAATTTGGTTTGTATGTCCCATATGAGGTCTAGTTGGTAAGCGAAACTCGGCGTTACTGTCAGTCATCTCTAAGGGGTGAAAATAGAAGTTGTAATTTTCAGAATGCCGTAGCTCAAGAACTTTCAGTAGAAGAGTATGGCTTTCTCATGGCAGATCTCGAACTTGAGCATTTTTGAGACCACCCGGAGCATTGTACGACCAATCGTTCGTTTGCACCGAAAACCTTCATCAACATGATCGTGAATCAAACGGTATAAATCTGGCCCGGATATCATCGCTAGGGACCACCTGATCATAATCACGGATGGCTGTATGAAGTCGAGTTGGTTGTTCTGCTATATTATTTCATTTGAAAAATGATGGCTCTTTTGGATTTTGTTGATAGGTACTTTTGTAAATTGAACAAACGTTAGGTATGCTTCATGAATAACGGCAAATAATAATTAATGATGGATTCACTGAATCCACCGCGTATTCATGAATCTGCAATTACCCGGCCGGCTCCAGTACTCCATTTAGGGCTTTCCTGGAGGGAGCTCGAGGGTACTGACCACAGAAAACAGTGATCTACGCAGAAGGGGCATCTATACAGGTAAATAATAGACCGTTTTTTATAATTTCCGGCGTGTTAAATATAATAAAAATTAGTGATTCAAAGTATTTATACCTTGTAGATGTGAAATATCTTATGGGCGCTCCAAGCTTTTATTTGTAGCCATTAAAAATCCCGATGTTCCCCGGTATCAGAAATTAATTAATTAATTCTGTTTACTTAGAACATTTCAAAATAAAAGCTTGTTTAAAAACGCTGCAAAGTCCTTGTCACATGGGTTTATTATTCTATTGGACATACCTACAGAAACGTTGGCTGTTCATTAATTGTTTCTTTCATGCGTAATAATCGAAATAGCTACTTCTGATGGTTTCCATTAATTTTGGCCCCCAAAACACAAATTAGGTACCTCTTTTTTTTCTTTTTTTTTTTTTAAATTATCTTTGATCATTGGTAGTGCCATTTAATCGTCCTGAACCACGTCTTGACACTTTTTCCAGTGTTATTATACAAACTGATGGTGATTTTAGACGATTTCCCAGGTTTTTCACTCATAAAAAATCAATTCTGGGAGCTGAACATTTGGTAGAACTCAATTTTCCACTCTTTGGTCAAAATCGACTTCATATTCGGTCTTCTCGTCCCCAAAAACATAGAAAACGATATCTCAGAAGCTCATGTTACCAATATGTTGCTAAAACGTAAAAAGTACCTTTTTTTACACACATTTTCACTCATAACACCCCTGGGTATATTCCGATCGGGCTGAAAAGTTTCGGGACACAACTAGGGCCCAAATGGAGCATGTGTGCGAAAGAACGATTTTTTTAGACCGAAAATGAAGCCTGTACACGTGATACGGCGGACGGCGGACGGCGGACGGCGGACGGCGGACGGCGGACGGCGTACGGCGGACGGACATTGCATTTTTGGAATCTATGCACCTTGAAACGTAAAAGAAAAAAATTTGAGGGGGTGTTATAAAAATTTTTTGCTGAGCGAATACATAGGTGTATTATTCACAGAATAATAAACCAAAAAAGTAGAAGTAGAAAATTAAAAAAAGAATTTGTTCCAAAGGAGGGTATCGACAACGCTACACGTTTCGTACCTTTCACCTCGTCAGGTGCCAACTGTACCCCGTCAGGGCCTCGAGCGTACTGTGGAAGCAGCTGCCGTATTCAGAGTAAACTCAGACGATTCGTGGCGGAGAGATAAAACGCAGTTGTCTGCTCGTAATTCAAATCAAATCAGATAGCGAATCGGTACGAAACCGATTTGTCTGCATCACCGTAACGACGGGCTGGGAAAAGGCGATCGATAAAAACCTCTATGAATATGGAACCGGCTAACTGCACGTCCGCGTTGACGTGGCCCCGAAAACCTGAGGATGACTGAGGATCTGTCTTGAGCCGTGGAAGAACCGTCGGACACGCGAGGCTCGTTGTGTTGGTCGTCGGACTCTCGAATATGAATCGCCGGTGGATAATTGGTGCCTGTCAGCCCTTAAATATGATTTCCTTTCGAAATAGAATCGAAACCGTCTTCATTCGTTCACCCCAAGTCGGGCCGACACGACCGACTTCCACAGGCTGCACGTCGCCTTACGTAGGCGCGTTTCAAAAGAAAACCGTTCGATTGTGCAGTTTGTACAGGGCGACAAAAATTTGAAGGGCCACCGAAATATCGTCCAATTTTGAACAAAGTTTCAAATGGTACCCCCCCCCCCCTTATTTTTAGCATAGAATCTCAATGTGATATACTTGCACACAAAAAGTGCGCCAATGCACACAAACTTTGTTTTGGTTAACCCCCCCCCCCCCCCTCAAAATTTGATGGTTTCCGTTTCCAGTAAAATCCGAAAATGCAATGGAAAAATTGCTGTCTGTCCGCCGTACGCCGTACTTCGCACTTTTCTTAGTTACCATAAAACAAAAATTGATGAAATTCGGGTTATAGGTTCCGTTCGGGGTCTAGTTAGCCCTCGAAGCTCGACGCTACTGTCAGCCATCTCAAAATTTTGGTTCATGGTAACTAAGGAAAGTGCGAAGTGGCGTACGGCGCGGATGGGCAGAAATTTTTAGCATGGAACATGCTTTAGCCTTGGACTAACTTCCTGAAAAATGTCACGCGGGATGGGTGACGCGGGATGGGTAACGCGGAAGTGTCACGAAATTTTAACGATGATTTCCACGTACAACCGAGTAGTTGCTAGGGAAATGAAACTTCTTTCATTTTCATCGGACAAAAATCGTTTTCCATTCGTTGGAAAGCTCTTGATTTATCACGAATTTATTTCGTATTTGTTCTTGGTATTTATTTCGTAGTTTCATACTATAACTATATAAATTGATGTTATAAATGGATAGTAAACAATGACGCTTGTTTGGTTGTTGTCACTTGGTTGTATCCCGGTGAGGAAGTGAAATCATAACAGTGCGGCTACAGGAGCATGTTTTTAAGACAAGTTTCGACAAACTTGTAAAGTTCGTGTTTTCCTCGTATAGACCATTATTTGCATTAGGGGGTTATAACACCGGTGCAACCTTCCGCGAGGAAGGTTATGGTCCTCACAACAATCTCAAATCTCGCGACCGCTTACTTTTACTTGTGATTTTGACTTCTCCCGACCCGTGATTTTGTTTGTGAATATTTTTGTGTTTTGACCTGGCTCTCACCCTGACATCCAAAAATCTGGACATCTGAAAGGTACTTTGGCAATTCGGCGGTTTGTTGAAATGGCAGCACAAGTGCCGTTCAAGGAAATTACGCTAACGGAGGAGGACGTTCCAGGGGCCAAGTTGCCGAATACAAGAGTAATCAGTGGCAATTCAGTGATTGAATTGAAAAGGTATTTAGTGACCCGTGGAGTTAGGCTTGGCCATAACATAAAGAAAGATGAGTTGGTCGAGCTCGTCACCAAAGTTTTGGCCGAAAATCGTCCAGTCAACACTGCTGTTGATAATGGTAAGTGGTTGGCTGGAAAAGCTATGATGATGCGAAATCGAGATTTGGATCAAATCTACCTCAACAATAGAATGGATGTGTTTCCGGTAAATGGTTGGAAACAATTTCCATCAAGACCCATTCCACATCTGTTTTGTTACGGATCTATTTACAAACACGTGATAGATACCGCAACAGTCGTAGTGGTCGGAGATGAAGAGGAAAACGTTCCTCGGTCATTCGCCACGGCTAAGCCCTTGAGAAAAGGGAGACAGTTTTTCGTAGACGGCCACGTCAAAGAGATGGAAGACGCCAGTTCAATACATGGGCACTTCTGTGTGAAAGCCAAGGTACGTTCATGTTGCCTACTTATCCTAACCACTTACATAATTAATCGTGAAATCAATATAATCAGTTTTGTTGACTTTTTCAGGTCCAAGCTTCAATGAAAAACGAAGACTACATCGTTATGGTAAAACTCAAAGACGTTTCAGGAGAGGTCTTAGATGCAGAGTGTCACTGCAAGGCTAGCAGTATGAGTAGGTGAGTGAAGTTACAAGTTTCCTACATTTTCATTATTTACGATATATTAACTACCTACTAACTACATGGTACGTTTGGTTGAAAGAAAACAGCGTGAAGCCTCAAATTTTTCTTTGGTAATATTTTGAATGTTTTATTAGACTTTTGCCTATTACTTGAATTTTGTTATTGTTATTGTTTGTATCTAATAATCTAAAAATATACTACATAACAAATACAAAAATCAAAACATTAATTGAATGTTATGAATAATTGCCAATTAACACACAGAAGTAGATACTCATATTTTAATGAGTAATTATTACATATTGATAGTTGGTTTTGCTGTTTTAGGTGTTCACATATCTCCGCTCTCTTATTGGCCATCGAGGACTACACCATCCACTATGGGTATACTCCGCCATCATGTACCAGCAAGATTTGCGAATGGAATAAGGGTCGACAGGTGAAGAGCAGTGCCCCTGTTTACTCGAGAAAATATTCCAATATACGAGATCCATCTAGAGTCATCAAGAGAAAGGCCATCGTAAAACCCCTCAACATGCAAAAACTAGGGGATCTATTGAAATATTCAAGCCAGCAGACTCATCTTGAGTATCCCAAGTCTATGTGGAACATGCTGTTCCAATTCAATTACTGTGATTATAAAATCGGTGAAGACCGTATCAGGGTACTCCAAGTTCTTCGGGACCGTCTTCAGTCCTCCCTGAAATTTGGATTAGAAGAGGCACCAAATTGCGTCAAAGGAACTGAGGCACAGGCTAGCAGTAACATGTGGAGAAGACTGCGGTCTTTGATGATCACTGCGTCGTCTTGCCCCAAGTTTCTCACTAACGATATTGGGGATTTATCTAAAAAACTTGATGATCTCATGTGGAAACCTAATGCAGAAATCGACAATATCTATATGAAATATGGGCGAGACAATGAAGATATCGCGCGCAACGCTTATGAAGAGCTAACAGGAAATGAGGTTTCCAAAACAGGTTTATGGGTTAACCCCAAATATCCCGGATTAGGAGCAAGTCCAGATGGGCTCGTAAAGTGTAAAGAGACAGGAAAAATGGGTCTCTTGGAAATTAAATGTTGCTTTGTCTTGAAGGATCATAAACCAACTGATGTGGACAAATTGACAAAGAGACAACAGTATGGACATTATCTTAAACAACAAGGTGGTTTTTTACATTTGAACAAGAGTCATTCCTATTTCAAACAGGTTCAGATGCAACTGGGCATCACTCAGTTGCCTTGGTGCGACTTCGTGGTTTGGACTTCAAAAGGATTGTTTATTGAGAGGATTTCGGGAGACGATGAGTGGTGGAGTGTGGCCAGTCGTATCCTAGTTGACATCCATGCAACATACATTTGCCCAGAGTATTTTGCGATGCGGCTTCCTCGAAAGTTACCTCCAATTCAACTTGTCTAGTCATGTGCAATGTTACCTTAACCAGGCATTCGAATTCTTAATTTTAATTAATCAGTCATTTTTAATTTAGAGACCCAATAAACCAATTATTTACGAATTATCAAAGAACCATTTCTCTATCATGATAATGTTATGGTTCCTGAGAAGCTGTGATAAATTAGTGCTACTATTTAGAACAAAGAAGGTGAGAACCAATTTATTAGAGTTCACCATTTTGATTGAGCTACTTTGTAGTAAGTACGTACTTACCAGTACTTTTGTATTCAGCGTTTGCGAAATTCATGTTGGATGTTACATTTTAAAGGTTATGATAACTACTTCAAAATGACCTTCGCTAGCATAACATTATGGTTCCTAACAAGTTGTGATAAATGAGTCTTTTTTTAAAATAGAGATACATAGTTCTTGAAAAATTGTGATATCACGTATTGAGGATTATTTTTTATTCGTGTGTTTGTGAATTTTGTATAAGATGTTACCATTTTTATTTCTATCAACTATTTTTTATTGATGCGAAGTAGCAATCGTTTCCAATCTTCCTCTTTTTAATGAATAATTTTTTTTTAAATAGCTTGAAAATTCTTTGAGTTATTCCATTTTGAAAACCGTACACCAATTGTAATATCCTATGGATAATAAAGTTGAATAAATTTAAAAAAAAAGAAAACCGTCAGGATTGACTGGCTCACCCTGTAGAAGTCTTCCTAATTAAACCCTTGATTCATATCATTCACATCTTATTTTCCTCTTGAACCCCTTTTCATTTTGCTTTTCTTTTTTCCTAAAGGCTTATTGAATGTGCTGATCTTAAATCTGGGTCGCTGGGCAATGATAGACTTGTTCTCAAAAATACTTCTCAGTAGATTGAATTCTCAGTTTAGAGGGTAACACAATTTGGAATGGTTAAGCAGACTCTTTTTAAATATAATTTTATTTCTACAAATTGATAAGTAAAACTATAAATTTTAACCGCTAACACGGAAAAAATCATGACATGGATATAATGTAGGTATATTTGATTTTCAATACATATTTCATTATGGTTGCTTAGCAATAGTAGTTTATAACTTACCGTAATAAATCAGCGACACTACAGTAGTGATCATTGTGCTAAAATGAGAGCATTTCAAAAAGTGGCGAACGATTTTCCTGCTATGAAAACTAAGGGAGTTACACTAGTAATGCATTCGTTACGTGAAAATCAATAGAAAACAACCGTTGCATTGTTATAGTAGAAATTTCGTACTCACGTAGGCTAGGCAGTACATCCATGTCAACAAGTTATAAATACATCTTAGTATTATATACTAAAAGTTCCTTACTCTACCAAAGGCGGGTGATAATTGAGAAGACAGGCGCAAACGAACACAGCCTGTGATAAAACAGTTCTCATGGACTGAGGAACGACACGCTGGAAAATTCTGAAATTCTTCAGCCTTCCTACAACGTGCTCTACAAATATTCGATTCGCAGCTATTTCTTTAGTTTGCATCTCTTCCTGGGGTGTTAATCTGTCCCTTCCTTTGAGAAATGCAGGTATTTTCAAAATAGCACCCTTTTCATCGGTAAGATCCCTAATAGTAAACCCCCTATCAGCCAACACCAAATCCCCTTCATCCAACAAATCAATCAACCCTGATTGAGCTACAATTTCTCTATCATGAATTGAACCTTCCATGACGTCACTTACAAAAGATACTGCTCCATTCGGAGTGCACCCAATCAAAAATGTATGGGTTGTATGAGCTTTATACTCGGAATAACAGTTTCCCTGTTGCTCAAACGAAGACGATTTCTCACAACGTATCTCCGCACAATCAATGATTACGCGAATGTTCTTAAAAGTTCGGAATCGATTAGGTAAGTTCTCCTTAATCATTTCGCGAGATGGGAACATTAACGGTCTGATACAGTCGAATTTTTCGTACAACACTTGAATCCACGTTGTGACTATCCTACTAACAGAAGAAGATGACAAACCAAAACGATAAGCTATATCATCCACAAGAAAACCGCCCCTCAGTCTCATGAAAAACAATAACAGTTCTTGCCCTTGTGTGTAAGTTCGTTTTTTGGTAGATGAAGCATTATTATCACTATTTTTTGCAGAACTGCCCCAATAATTAATTTGGTCGGTATAAGCAAATGTTTTAAAAGCATTCAACTGACAATATGTGAACCCGGTATAAAATTTACACATTTCTCGGTTTTGTTCCAACTTTTTCTCAAAAGCAACAAGTGGAAGCTGAGAATTGACGGTGGCCTGTTTGCACAACGTAACTTCACGCTTCAAACGTTCGTTTTCCAATTTGAGATCTGAGATTTTATCATTCAAGTCACAATAACTCCATGTTGTTTGAGTGCCAATAGTCCTAGTTTCAATCGCAGCTTCACTGTGATTTGGCGAGTCGTATGCTCGTTCCTCCATCATGATATCTGGAGATGGAGTTGAGTCCATTTCTTCGTTTCCTTCCAGGTCCACAAATTCATTCAAAACTGCGTCACCTGAAACAATTTCCGGCACTTGAGTACATACTTATTGTACTATTTTAAAGAAGTATTCGTGCTATTGTTTAAAGATGAAACAACAAGAAACCAGGTTTTATTGACCCCTATTCTATATGAAACCGTTTTTACCCCCTTAGCATTTATGGAACCTGGAAGGCTGTTTGAAACCTAAATTGTTTTGCCAAAACTTCATTTTAATTTAACATTGCTGTGGATGAGATGAAACATTTTTGTTCAACTCACTCGAGACTTGTTCAAGATGTACATCAACTGCAGCAGGTCTTGAAACCATTCGTTGTCTTCTGTTTCGACCAGACACCTGTACAAACGAAAACAATGTTAGGAGAGATTGATTATGTTAGCAATGTATAATAAACCTAGGTATGTAGAGCTGTACAAGGAGAATTTAAAATGGGGGTTTGTAAAAAGGATTGTGTGGGTTTACCACTTTCCAGTTACAAGTCACACCATATTCGTTAAAATGTACGAGAAAAATTACCTCGAGTACCTACATAAGGACTTCAAGTAGGAAATGAATATCCGCGGAAAGTGGGAAATCCTACTTGGATGGAATAATAGAAGATCCGACTTATGGTCTCATACAACAAGGATGACACGATGGTAGGTAGGTAGGTGTACATAGAGACAAGAAAGTGAAGAAACTTACGTCTACACTTAAGAGGTAAGAAAACAAAGAAACTTACGGAAATATTGATTGTGTTGCTCTTCGGGAAATATTTGGTGTAGTCCATGTTGACTGGGCTATCATCGAAGTGTTTGGAACAAACGAAATGATTGTAGGTTATTTGGCGAACTTCACGAAACTTTTCATCACTACGTCTACATTTTACCATCCAAGTATGAGTTATCTTGCATTTATGACAAGTCGGAATATGGCTTTTCTCGTCATCTCTGCTCCACGAGAGCATATTTTCCCTTAAAAGCAAACAAGGTTGAGGAAACCTGTAGAACTTTACAGAGCTATCATATCCTGGTCGCCCGGGTCTTGAGTCACTTTGACACGCACCAAAAACACAATGCTTCGTAGGCATGTTTTATCAAAAACGCCTATGAACGCAAAAAACAAAGAATAAGTGAAAATACCAAAAATAAGAGAAGAACTATGTAAAAGATAAGTGGAAGATAACGCAAGAAGCACAAGTTACGAAGTACTGCAGTCGGACAGAGGACCTTAACCTAGTCTAGAAGGTAACAGTCGATGTTCGCGTGAGCACAACGCTAAATCCCTTGTGCAAAAGGTCTATTCATTGAAATGAGTAAATATTGGGAAATGAGTAAATAGCGGGAACTTAAAAAGGGCGGCTAAAGCATGTTCCATGTTTCTTGAATTTTAGCCGTAGGCTCTATTTTATTTCATTTTCAGATTCTACAAACCTTGGATGGGGGATTTTAAAAATTTGTTTTTCATGCTCGATTCCAAGGTTCATCATTGAAGATTATAAACTAAAGTGGACCAAAATTTTGCGCTTGATGCCAAAATTCCGTTAGGCTGTCAAGATCATGCCTACTGATTTTAATATCAATAACATTTGATTTGGTCAATTGACAGCAACAATTCTGTCAATGGGTCCAACATTTTTCTATGTATACTAGCTAAATGACGATAGTGTGGTGTCAGAAAGTGGTTGAAAGTGAGATTTCTAAACAATTTTACGGATTTCGGCCGAAATGGGCGGCCCCTGCCGCCAAACTCGTATCCATAGGTGCTATTATGAAGAACATGGAAGTATTGTGTGGCAATCTCCGTGGCAGAACTTGATTTGAGCAAACCTTTCTATTTTTTTCTCAAAAACTCATCTTAAAAAAGGTTAGATTATACTTGAGAAGTAAAATCAACCCTGTAAACTGAGATTAATATTTAAAAAATGTTGCTGAATGTGTAAGTAACTCAGAAAAATTGATCGGAATATGAGAAACGAACCGCGATTATTCCGAAATCCAATTTCCTATTCCTACTACACCCACAACACTCGATTTCCTTCTTTTAGAGCACATTTTTCGCCTACATGCGCACTTTTTGTGAAAAATAAACATCACCACGTTATTCAGCGCGAAGAAGCAAATCAAAATCATGTATAGCACTAGTTAGTTTACTACACTCAGAAAACTTGGTTTTCTGCGTTTAGAGCACATTTTGCGCCTGTGCGCACTCAAAGATTCGAGTGACGGGTCAGTTTTTTCATGAAGGTTCTCGTTCGGAAAAAAAAAGTTTTTGTGCACTGGTGCACTTTTTGCGGGTTAGCACTTGCGCAAAAATATGGTATTCAGATTCTGGGCAGAAAAATGAAGGGGGAGGGGAGTACTATTTAAAACGTTGTTCCAAACCCCCTCCTTAGGAGAGATATTTAGGTGGGCCTTCAATTTTGGTCACCCACATGAAGTAGGCACCGAAGTACCCAACTAGCACAATTGGTCGGATTTGGTAGTATTTTACGACTTACGACCTAATCTGTAGTACATCCGACGTCAGAAATCTGTGTGTTTATCACGGACGTCATCCTGACGTCGTGGTGCCATCAGATTGCTGTTCTACAGCTGCTGTAGGTCGCCACAAAGTCCGATATCTGTAGTACGGAATTGTGAGGTCGTAACGACGTCGGATATGCTATAGGGCAGATTGCTGAGGCCACCACGACGTCGGATATCTGTAGGACGGAATGATGAGGTCGTCACGAAGTCGGATATCTGTATTACGGAATGACGAGGTCGCCATGAAGTGGGATATCTGTTGTCAGGAATGATGAGGTCGTCCGGAAGTAGGATATCTGTAGTACGAAATGAAGAGGTCGCCATGAAGTCGGATATCTGTAGTACGGAATTATGAGGTCGTAACGACGTCGGATATGCTGTAGTGCAGATTGCTGAGTTCACCACGAAGCCGGATATCTTTAGGACAGAATGATGAGGTCTTCAAGAAGCCGGATATCTGTAGTACGGAATGACGAGGTCACCATGAAGTCGGATATCTGTACTGCCCTGTTAAGGAAGAACGACTCAACTCAAAAATTGTCGAAAATGGGATTTTCACGTAACCCCCCTAATTTCAACCCCACCTTTTTGATGGTCAAATCGAAATCCCAAAATTCGACCCAGAAGGGGTTGAAATTGTTAGGGATGAAATCTGGAAATTGCTTAATTTTGAGGAAAAACGCCTCAAATCCGTGTTTTTTTAATAAAAACATCTCAACGCCTCGATTGAAACACCCTAACTTGAGAGATTTGTTATTTACTAGCTGTGTTGCCCGTCGCCGACGGGTAGAACTCGGGGTGGGTCCATCTGACTTTGTTACCTCTCGCAGAAGTAAACCCCCATATGTCCTTCCCTGGTCATAGTAACATTTAAATACGCGAGATGGGTTCGATCCATTGAGCTATTTTCGAGAATTTAATTTTTTTATGTTTCGGCTTCCCTATAAACCCCCACCCCTATCCATCTGATCCGGAAGTAAACCCCCCTATGTCCTTCCCCGGTCATAGAAACATTTAAATACGCGAGATGGGTTCGATCCATTGAGCCGTTTTCGAGAATCTAATTTTTTTATGTTTCGGCTTCCCCATAAACCCCCACCCCTATCCATCTGATCCGGAAGTAAACCCCCTATGTCCTTCCCCGATCACTGAAACATCTAAATACGCGAGATGGGATCGATCCATTGAGCCGTTTTCGAGAATTTAATTTTTTTATGTTTCGGCTTCCCTATAAACCCCCACCCCTATCCATCGGATCCGGAAGTAAACCCCCCTATGTCCTTTCCTGGTCATAGAAACATTCAAATACGCGAGATGGGTTCGATCCATTGAGCCGTTTTGGCGTGATTGAAAGACAAACAGACACCACGAAAATCACCTGTAAATTTAGTTATATAGATTTGTTTAGGAAACAAACCAGTCATGCAGCATGACTTAATGAGCGAATTTTCAAAGAAATATTCGAATTAATGGCTATGGTTTTGTTTTGCTTCGAACTCTCGTCTTCAAGATTATCCTAGTTTTGGGTAATTTTTGCGCACTTTAAATGCTCTAATTTAAGAACGGATTTAGATATCTAAAATCCGATTTCACCATCGTGTTCAGCGTGCAAAAACCTTTAAAATGAGGGGTCACTTGTTAGAAAATAACATTTTGGGGATTTTTGGGTAATTTTTGCGCACTTTAAATGCTCTAATTTGAGAACGGATCAAGATATCTAAAATCCGATTCCACCATCGTGTTCAGCGTGCAAAAACCTTTAAAATGAGGGGTCACTTGTTGGAAAATAACATTTTGGGGATTTTTGGGTAATTTTTGCGCACTTTAAATGCGCCAAAACCCTCCTTAGAGTAGGCCAATTTCGCCCATCTTCGAACTTAGCCTTTCGATTGTCAAGATAGATTTTTTGTGCAAATTTGAGCTGTTTATCTCAATTCTATCGAGAGTTATCGTCTGGAGTGACACACATATATATATATATACATATAAAAAAGTGTTGAATTTCAGGAATCGTTTTAGAATGGTCTGAAACGGATTTCTATGAAGAAAATTTCCAAAAATTTATATTATTTAAATTTCGAAGCCATTGCAATAGCTTCATTTTCTTTGAAAATTCGCTAAAATGACTCAACTAGCTGAAAACGCCGTTGAGTCGTTTTTCTTCCAAACCGTTGGCTTCAGGATCGGGGTCCAAACCATTGGACTCAAAGGGGATTTGAGTTGTTTTTACTTCTCAAACATTTCAAAAATCAACCATGAATAATCGATATTCGACTCAACTGCAATAAATCGATTGAAAAAACGTGTGTTTAGAGTATTTTGGTTTATTATTTTCAATAATGAACCATTGGAATCGAGCATGAAAAAAAAATTTCTTACCCCCCCTCAAAATTTGATGGTTTACGTTTCAAGGTATGTAGAATCCAAAACTGCAATAAAAATATTTCTGTCTGTCCGCCGTACGCCGTACGCCGTACACCGTACGCCGTACGCCGTACGCCGTACGGGCCACTTTTCTTAGTTACCATGAAAGAAAATTGATGAAATTCGGGTTATAGGTTCCGTTCGTGGTCTAGTTGGTCCTCGAAGCTCGACGTTACTGTGAGTCATCTGTAAGGGGTTCAAAATAGGGGTTGAAATTTTCAAAACGCCTATACCATTTTTTTACGTGAATATTTTTACGGTTTTAAATAGTTCTTGAACTTGCGAGTTTTTTAAGACCATCCGGAGCGTCGTACGTCCAGCCGTTCGTTCACAGTAAGGCCCCGAAGTTTGCACCGACAGGCATTTTCGACTCCAGTGTGAATGAAATTGTATACAATTCAAACCAAATCTCGTAACCAGAGACGCGCCCACAATAGGAAATTTGGAGGATATGAAATCATTGCTAGGGATCACCTGATTATATTGGCGGAGTATGAAGTCGAGTTGGTTGTTCTGTGATATTATTTCATTTGAAAAATGATGGCTCGTTTGGAGTTTGTTGGTAGGTAGTGAAACTTGAACAAACGTTGAAGTATTATTGATGGGTAAATTATTACTACGGTAAATCATTACTCAACGGTAAATTATTACACAACGGTTCATTATACCTTCTACGTAGAAGGGGCTGGAGTTTGTTGGTAGGTACTTTCGCAACTTTTTTCACTCCTCATCAACAATTTCTTTTCAGAACTTCATTATGTGTGTTTCTATTTGTTAGGTACTGTTTGTCATCGGCAGAATTATTTTAGCAACATTTAACTCGTGATTTAGGTAGGTACCTAGTAACGTGTACGGGGTTAGGTACTAACCCCCGGAGGGTCTGCGATCTACATAATATGTATAGAATAGTACATATCATAAATTATATAGACGGGTTATCTATACATAGAGCTGTGATCAACGGAAGGGTATTCTATACAAAATAATAAACCGTTGTGCAGGGATTTGCAGCGTTTTTGACAGCTATCGATCAAGTTGAACATGAGTGGGCACTTGGGAGAAAAAGGGGGTTGTGGGAATGCCCTGTAGTGAACCTGTAGCGAGTTTTCGTTAAAAAACTTCGAAGTTGATTTCTGAAAACTCAGTAATTTTGAGTTGAGTCGTTCTTCCTTCAAACGGTAGTGTAGTATGGAATGATGAGGTCACCATGATGTCGGATATCTGTAGTACGGAATGACGAGGTCGTCACGAAGTCAGATATCTGTAGTACGAAATTACGAGTCGTCACGAAGCTGGATATCTGTCGTACGAAATGACGAGGTCGCCATGAAGTCGGATATCTGTAGTACGGAATTATGAGGTCGTAACGAAGTCGGATGTGCTTTAGTGCAGATTGCTGAATTCACCACGAAGCCGGATATCTTTAGGACGGTCGCCTCAACGTCAATACAACTGTTGTAAGTCATATCTGTAGGTCGCCATTTTAAAACAGAATCCTCTTTGGTTTTCCCTGTTCCAGTTGGGTTATGTTGACGTTGCGATGTATGTTTGAATAATAATTTTACAATTCAATTACGATTTAAATGCAAAATGAGTAATTACCATAATGGGTTACAAGTAAATACGTACAACATTTCAAAAGTAAAAGCAAATGATAAGTCGTCATACCGTTTTCATTTTACTTGCCAAGTTGAAAAATAAAAGTAAATCGTCTCGGAACAGGAGGGCACTTGTTTTCGAGTGGTAGAATCGAAGATTTTATGTAAAAAATTTCTCCGCGTCGATTTTATGACACGGGATCTCTCAATGATACCTATCGGTAACTAACATAATCATCCTGTCCACCATCTTAGCGATTTCGCCTGATGTGGATTCCATTTTGAAGAAGACAATGAATGGCAACGGCTTCCTACATTTTTATCAAAACCAAAAAGGGGTTCTAATCACAGAAATATGTACAAGTCGGAATGAGGTAGATTTTACTACAGAATGTTGTAGTATAATGCTACCGCAGATTTGTACACTACAGTTGTACTACAAAATGGTGAACCAGTTTAGTCATCTGAGGTCGTAGCTTGCAACTCTATTTTGACCTGAGGTCGGGAGTCGACGTCGGTACAACCAGAAAACGCTGCAAAGTCCTTGTCTCATTATTCTATTGGATTCTAGAGATTCTTGTTGGCTGTTAAATTTATTTTTCTTTCATGTGGAATGATTGAATTAGCTATTCCTGATGATTTCCACCAATTTTGGCCCCCAAAACATGAAATAGGTACACTTTTTTTTCCCCCAGATCATCTTTGATCATTGGTAGTGCGATTTAATGGTCTTGATTCAGCTGTTTACACTTTTTCTAATGTTAGTATACACATTGATGGTGATTTCAGACAGTTTTCCAGGTTTTTGACTAAAAAAAACCAATCTTGGGAGCTGAACCAATGGTAAACCCTCAATTTCCGCGTCTTTGGTCAAAATCGACTTCATATTCGGTATTCTCGTCCCCAAAAACATGGAAAACGATACCTCAAAAGCTCATTTTACTAACATGTTGCTAAAACGCAAAAAGTACCTATTTTTACACACATTTTCACTCATAACACCCCTGGGTATATTCCGATCGGGCTGAAAAGTTTCGGGACACAACTAGGGCCCAAATGGAGCATGTGTGCGAAAGAACGACTTTTTTAGATCTAAAATGAAGCCTGTACACGTGATACGGCGTACGGCGGACGGACATTGCATTTTTGGAATCTACGCACCTTGAAACGGAAAAGAAAAAAGTTTGAGGGGGTGATATAAAAATTTTTTGCTGAGCGAATACATAGGTGTATTATTCACAGAATAATAAACCAAAATCATTCCTCAAATTAGTGGTGATTTGGTGGTGGAGAGGTCGCCAGGACGTCATCACTCGACGTCGGGTCGCATTTTCCGACGTCGCACCGACCTATCAGTTGGGTACTGTACAAAATTTGGTCAGCGTGAGGCCCCCTCAACTCGGGCCTATTGTCTGCCCATTCAACTTGGCATATTGATCAACCGGTTTATAACTCGATTATACCTACAAAGCCGTTCAGCACAAAAATAACTGATAAACCGCTCAAAACTCCGGTTTACGCGCAGGGTTTTCCTACCCGACTATTGAAACCGGCCTTATATCAGTCAAAAACGAGGAGCTAAGAAGAGGAGAGACGAGAAAAGTGACGGAAATCGTAAGAGGTGGAGGAGGCCGGGGAAAAGCGAATGAATGGCGGGCAGTTAATATAATAAAAGGGGCGGAGGCGGAGGGTTAAAGAAAATACACAAAGAGAAAATAGAAGCGGGGGGGGGGGGGGGGGGGGGGAAGAGGCCGAAATAGCGTGGGAGGATCTTTTCCCTCATCTCAACACAGTCTTCTCCCGAGAAAAAAAAAACTTGACTCCCCCTCTCCAGAGGGAGTTCGCTTCGAAGAGAAAAATAAAGAGAAATTTTCTCCCGGGGAGCCCGGGTGTGGGGTTGTCTTGACTACGAATAAAACACCTCGACCATACATCTTCCTAATCGTCCCTCACCCTACCGGCACCCTGGCAACCCTTACAGTACGGTGCTCTCCCGAGAAATTTTCTCCCTTTTCTCCCCACCACCTTGGTGCCACCGGGGAGATTTATCCTTCCCTACAGGGGGAAGCTTGCCGCCCTTTTCGTGCAAAAGTTTTTCTCTCTTCCACCTCTCCCGCCCACCGGTTCCCTCCAACGAAATCTTCGCCGAGAAATTATTCTCAAATCTCTCTTATTCTCTGTCTCGCTTTTCTCCTCCGCCCTCTAACAGACTTCCACAGATATTTATGCGCGGACATAAATTTCGGGCTGGCAGTATTTTTCCTGCATAAAAGAGCAGGGCCTGTGATCTACTTTATTTTAATAAGACCGCTGGTTGCGAGTAAATAGGAGAAAAGGGGAAGAATATTCTCCTTTTCCTCTTCGCGGGAGGAGAAAATTCTGTAAATTGATACTCAACTGGTTTGTGTACTGGTAATATTAATAATAATAATGTTTATTTGCCATCTTCAATAGAACACGGATTACGAATTACTTAATAACTGACAAAATAAATAAATAAAACTTCTAAGCTTCTCACAACTCAATTTTCAAGTTTTACGTAATAAATATTGGCCAGAGATTAATTACAAGTCTCAAGATTAATGATGACCGCGCTAGATAGTTCAAAGCTCAGTTGCTGCGACCCAGAAGTGTTATTTTTGTTTTATACACTTTTAAAATGTATACTCACTCATTTCGTCATAATATGGTTTCAGTATAATGTGCTTGTTTTTGGTTTATTATTCTGTGAATAATACACCTATGTATTCGTGCAGCAAATAATTTTTATAACACCCCCTCAAAATTTTTTATTTTACGTTTCGAGGCGCGTAGATTTCAAAAAAGGCTGCAAATCCCTACTCAATGGTTTATTATTTTTTGCAGAACACCCTTCTTTTGCCGATCACAGCTCTGTGTATAGATAACCCGTCTATATAATATAGCATGACCGCTCGCTTCGCTCGCTATCCAAGATTCGCTGTACGCAGTATCGTACTTAATTCCGACGTTGCACAACTTGGGAGCCTACTGGATATTCGTGCCAAATTTGGTCGATATCCGTCGAGCCATTCAGGAGTTGACCATGGTCGACCATATTTCCGCTATGGTCAGGGAATTAAAAATGCGCCTACGTTCAACTTGGGAGGCTACCGGATATTGGTGCCAAATTTGGTCGATATCCGTTGAGCAATTCGGGATTCGACCATGGAGGGGCCCATGGATGCGCTATGGTCGACCGCGGGGGTAGTCCGAAGGGTCGATCGTAGATAGAATTTCACGTAGATTACGAATACGCGATAAAAAATAGGGGTTACCATTTCAATTAACGAAGTTGACCATGGTCGACCATAGTTCCGCTATGGTCAGGGAATTAAAAATGCGACGTTGCACAACTTGGGAGCCTACTGGATATTCGTGCCAAATTTGGTCGATATCCGTCGAGCCGTTAGGCCGTGGGAAGACGGACAGACAGACAGACAGACAGACTCACTCACAGAGATTCGTTTTTATAATATACTAGCCTGACCGCTCGCTTCGCTCGCTATCCGAGATTCGCTGTACGCAGTATCGTGGAACCAACAAACGACGGAAAAATCCCATAGCCTACCGGGTATTTGTGCCCAATTTTATCAAAATCCGTCAAGCCATTCAGGAGTTGACCATGGTCGACCATATTTCCGCTATGGTCAGGGAATTAAAAATGCGCCTACGTTCAACTTGGGAGGCTACCGGATATTGGTGCCAAATTTTGTCGATATCCGTTGAGCAATTCGGGATTCGACCATGGAGGGGCCCATGGATGCGCTATGGTCGACCGCGGGGGTAGTCCGAAGGGTCGATCGTAGATAGAATTTCACGTAGATTACGAATACGCGATAAAAAATAGGGGTTACCATTTCAATTAACGAAGTTGACCATGGTCGACCATAGTTCCGCTATGGTGAGGGAATTAAAAATGCGCCTACGTTCAACTTGGGAGGCTACCGGACATTCGTGCCAAATTTGGTCGATATCCGTCGAGCCGTTAGGCCGTGGGAAGACAGACAGACAGACAGACACACAGACAGACAGAGATTCGTTTTTATAATATACTAGCCTGACCGCTCGCTTCGCTCGCTATCCGAGATTCGCTGTATCGTGGAACCAACAAACGACGAAAAATCCCATAGCCTACCGGGTATTTGTGCCCAATTTTATCAAAATCCATCAAGCCATTCAGGAGTTGACCATGGTCGACCATATTTCCGCTATGGTCAGGGAATTAAAAATGCGCCTACGTTCAACTTGGGAGGCTACCGGATATTGGTGCCAAAATTGGTCGATATCCGTTGAGCAATTCGGGATTCGACCATGGAGGGGCCCATGGATGCGCTATGGTCGACCGCAGGGGTAGTCCGAAGGGTCGATCGTAGATAGAATTTCACGTAGATTACGAATACGCGATAAAAAATAGGGGTTACCATTTCAATTAACGAAGTTGACCATGGTCGACCATAGTTCCGCTATGGTGAGGGAATTAAAAATGCGCCTACGTTCAACTTGGGAGGCTACCGGATATTGGTGCCAAATTTGGTCGATATCCGTTTGAGCAATTCGGGATTCGACCATGGAGGGGCCCATGGATGCGCTATGGTCGACCCGCGGGGGTAGTCCGAAGGTCGATCGTAGATAGAATTTCACGTAGATTACAAATACGCGATAAAAAATAGGGGTTACCATTTCAATTAACGAAGTTGACCATGGTCGACCATAGTTCCGCTATGGTCAGGGAATTAAAAATGCGACGTTGCACAACTTGGAGCCTACCGGATATTCGTGCCAAATTTGGTCGATATCCGTTGAGCAATTCGGGATTCGACCATGGAGGGGCCAATGGATGCGCTATGGTCGACCGCGGGGGTAGTCCGAAGGGTCGATCGTAGATAGAATTTCAGTAGATTACGAATACGTGATAAAAAACAGGGGTTACCATTTCAACTAACGAAGTTGACCATGGTCGACCATAGTTCCGCTATGGTCAGGGAATTAAAAATGCGACGTTGCACAACTTGGGCGCCTACTGATATTCGTGCCAAATTTTGTCGATATCCGTCGAGCCATTCAGGAGTTGACCATGGTCGACCATAGTTCCGCTATGGTGAGGGAATTAAAAATGCGACGTTGCACAACTTGGGAGCCTTCCGGATATTCGTGACAAATTTGGTCGATATCCGTCAAGCCATTCAGGAGTCGACCATGGTCGACCATAGTTCCGCTATGGTCAGGGAATTAAAAATGCGACGTTGCACAACTTGGGAGCCTACAGGATATTCGTGCCAAATTTGGTCGATATCCGTTGAGCAATTCGGGATTCGACCATGGAGGGGCCCATGGATGCGCTATGGTCGACCGCGGGGGTAGTCCGAAGGGTCGATCTTAGATAGAATTTCACGTAGATTACGAATACGCGATAAAAAATAGGGGTTACCATTTCAATTAACGAAGTTGACCATGGTCGACCATAGTTCCGCTATGGTGAGGGAATTAAAAATGCGACGTTGCACAACTTGGGAGCCTACCGGATATTCGTGCCAAATTTGGTCGATATCCGTCGAGCCGTTTGGCCGTGCATAGAAAGACAGACACACAGACTCACTCACAGAGATCCGTTTTTATAATATAGTAGGGAAGTAGGGATAGAGATAGAGATAGAGATAATTATGTACTATTCTATACATATTATGTAGATCGCAGACCCTCCGTAGGTTAGTACCTAACCCCGTACTCGTTACTAGGTACCTACCTAAATCACGAGTTAACTGTTGCCAAAATAATTTTGTGGATGACAAACAGTAACTAAAACGGCAAAAAGAAACGCAAATAATGTAGATATGAAGGGAAATTGTTGATTTGGAGTGAAAAATATTCACTCCCGATTGGGTTGCGATCTCCGGATCTTTGGCGTCCC
>CATPAC010000177.1:0-30772 GCA_954871275.1 Leptopterna dolabrata
GGGGGGGGGTGTTTGTGAGGGGGTTTGGGGGGGGGGAGAAAGGAGGAAGCGACTTGAGGGCAAATAAAAAGAGATCAAGAGGGGTGGGGGGGGGGTCTCCGCCGCCCTCGAGATCCTTTTAATGTTCCGCTGTGGGTGGAGTGGGAGGGCGGCGCCGGGGGCGGAGGTGGGGGGTGGAAGCAATTAAGGGCAGTTTTTAAGATTTCCTCGGGAAAAAAGCAACAGGTGCCGCCTCCTCCTCCTCCTCCTCCTCCCACTTCGGGGCCAGCCGCCTCCGCCTTGCCGCCCCTTCCACCTTCAACGGCCGCTCCTCGCCGAGGGGGCGCGAGAGAGACGGAGACGCTGAGGGGGTCCGCGTTGAAGGAGCGAGACGGATATGACCCCCCTTCACCATTCCACCCACAGCTTCACCACCAAAAGGTGGCTTTGGTGGAAACTTGATTTTGGGGGGGATTTTTTTTACGGTCTGTTGGCCTCCCGCCTGTTGTTTACTCCTCTGATAACCCCCCCCCCCCCTCCACCCACCCAACCACCTCCAACCGTCCTTCGACAACTCACTTCAACACCGATACTTTCGTGTCCAACCGTCCGCACAGTATGAAAGCTGTATGAAGTCGAGTTGGTTGTCCTGCGATATTATTTCATTTGATAAGTGATGGACTATTTGATTTTGTTGGTAGGTACTTCTGAAACTTGAACAAACCTTATGCTTCATGAATAACAATTAAAAAATAAAATAAATAATAAATGTTTGAAGAATAAATTCAAAAAACGCTCCGAAGTCCTTGTCACATGGGCATATTATTCTGTTGGAATTACCTACAGAAATCCTGGAAATACATTTATTGTTTCTTTCATGTGCAATAACTGAAATAGCTATTGTTCATGGTTCCACCAATCTTGGCCTCCAAAAACACGATATAAGCTCCTAATTTTGTCAAATTATCTTTGATCATTGATAGAGCCATTTAATTGTCTTGATTCACCTGTTGAAACTACTTCTAGTGTTATTATACTTATTTATGGTGATTTTACAATTTCCCAGGTTTTTGGCTCATAAAAAATGAATTTTGGGAGCTGAACCTTCGTTACAATCTCAATTCTTCACTCTATGGTCAAAATCGACTTCATATTCGGCCTTGTAGCCCTAAAAAAAAACATGGGAAATGATACCTCGCAAGCTCATGTTATCTAAAACCTCATAAAAGCCTCGAAAAACCCTATTTTTACCACCATTTTTCACCCGTAACACCCCTGGGTGTATTTTGATTGGCCTGCCGAGCTACGGAGCACAACTAGGACCCAAATGTGTTCCCAAATCCGAGGTCCCAAACTTACTGCGGAAGAACGACGATTATTATACCAACATTTAACGTAAATTTAAGGCTGAAACTTCGTTAGAACCTCCATTTTCCACTCTTTGGTCAAAATCGACTTCATATTCGGTCTTCTCGTCCCAAAAACATGGAAAACGATACCTCACAAGCTCATGTTACTAAAACACAAAAAGTTCCTATTTTTTACCCATTTTCACTCATAACACCCCTGGGTATATTCTGATCGGGCTGAAACGTTTCGGGACACAACTAGGGCCCAAATGGAGCATGTGTGAGAAAGAACGAATTTTTTAGACCAAAAATGAAGCCGCTACACGTGATACGGCGGACAGCGGACGGACATTGCATTTTGGTTTATTATTCTGTGAATAATACACCTATGTATTCGCTCAGCAAAAAATTTTTATAACACCCCCTCAAACTTTTTTCTTTTTCGTTTCAAGGTGCGTAGATTACAAAAATGCAATGTCCGTCCGCCGTACGCCGTCCGCCGTCCGCCGTATCACGTGTACAGGCTTCATTTTTGGTCTAAAAAAGTCGTTCTTTCGCACACATGCTCCATTTGGGCCCTAGTTGTGTCCCGAAACTTTTCAGCCCGATCAGAATATACCCACGGGTGTTATGAGTGAAAATGTGTGTAAAAATAGGTACTTTTTGCGTTTTAGCAACATGTTGGTAAGATGAGCTTCTGAGATATCTTTTTCCATGTTTTTCGGGACGAGAAGACCGAATATGAAGTCGATTTTGACCAAAGAGTGGAAAATTCAGTTCTACCAAATGTTCAGCTCCCAAAATTGATTTTTTATGAGTCAAAAACCTGGAAAATCGTCTGAAATCACCATCAGTTTAGATAATAGCACTGGAAAAAGTGTCAACACGTGGATCAAGAGGATTAAATGGCAATACCAATGATCAAAGATAGTTTTAAAAAAAATAAAAAAATAAAATAACACGAGCGTAGGTACCTAATTTGTGATTTAGGGGCCAAAATTAGTGGAAACCATCAGAAATAGCTATTTCGATTATTACGCATGAAAGAAACAATAAATGAAAAGCCAACATTTCTGTAGGTATGTCCAGTAGAATAATAAACCCATGTGACAAGGACTTTGCAGCGTTTTGGAATCTACGCACCTTGAAACGTAAAAGAAAAAATTTTGAGGGGATGTTATAAAAAGTTTTTGCTGAGCCATTATATAGATGAATTATTCACAGAATAATAAACCAAAATTATTAATGATTGAATTATTGAATCCCGCGCATTTCTAGGACCCAGTACTCCATCTAGGAAAGTACTCGATGATCCAAATCATGTTAATGCGTGAAGTGATTTTGGGTGTTTCCATCGAAACGAAAATTAAAAACTGTAACGCCGAAGTGACATGGCGAATAACGGGAGGTCTACCCTTTCCAATGTGAAGTGTCAAGCATTTTTAGCATTGCTTGTGTGAGAATATCGTCGTTGCACCACATTGATTCAGGCTTCGGATCAGATATTGTTGCACCACATTCATTCAGGCTTCGGATATTGTTGCGCCACATTGAGCCACATTGATTTCAGCTTCGAAACTTCCTTGCGACCTTTCAAAATTTGTGATATCTCCTAAAAAAAACACTCCCTGTAGAAAAAGATGCCAAGCTACAAAAGGTGTGATATCCAGGTTGTGCCAAGCACTGTGCCTACTAATCTTCCGTCCACATCCGACAGTTCATTTTCGACGTTAATTTTGAGGTGAGGAGTGAGTTAATCTTTAGGAAGTGTGCTGCTTGTCTGTCTACGACATATCAGGCACATAGCATGTGAATCATTAATTTTGATGGCTTCGAATCCTTCGTGTAGGAACTGAATAGATCAGTAACTAGACCGGCCAAGCAGCACACTTCCCAAAGATTAACTCACTCCTCACCCTGTTCGCTAAGTCTAGTCTATACCTCAAAATTAACGTCGAAAATGAACTGTCGGATGTGGACGGAAGATTATTAGGCACAGTGCTTGGCACAACCTGGATATCACACCTTTTGTAGCTTGGCATCTTTTTTTACAGGGAGTGTTTTTTTTAGGAGATATAATATAAACCAGGTGCTTCCTGTGCACCGAAAAACCCTCCAAAATCCGTTTTATGCATCCGAGATCTTAATTACAGATTTTCATTTTGGGTTTATTTATTTATTATTATTTTCAACCCCCCCCCCCCCAAATTTGACGGTTTTTGTTTCAAGGAACGTAGAATCCGAAAATGGATTAAAAAAGGTGCAAATTATTCCAAAACGGTTGATTTACCAGTATATGCGCCCCTTCTGGGTAGATCACTATTTTATGTGGTAAATATCTACCCTCGAAAGCCCTAAATCGAGTATTGAAGCCGGCCCGGGAATTACAGTTTCACAAAACATGGAAAACGATACCATAAAAGCTAGTGTTCACTAATTTAAAAAAAACCATTTTCACACCCATTTTCCCCCCATAACACCCCTGGGTCTATCCCGATCGGGCTATCGAGCGTCGGAGCACAACTAAACCAAATGTGTTCCCAATTGGGGACCCAAACTGTGTGCGGAGGAACGAAGATTTTAGACCAAAATTTAACGAAAATTTAAGGCTAAAACTTCCTTAGAACCTCAATTTTCCACTCTTTGGTCAAAATCTTCTTCATATTCGGTCTTCTCGCCCTAAAAAAATAAAAAATAAAAATCGGGCAGCAAAACTCCACAACCTCATGTTACTAAAACACCAAAAAAACCCTATTTTTACACCCATTTTTCATCCATAACACCCCTGAGTGTATTCCGATCTGGCTGCATAGTTTCGGGACACAACTAGGGCACAAATGGAGCATGTGTGCGAAAGAAACAATTTTTCAGACCGACATTAAAGGTCGGAAAGCCCTAAATCGAGTACCGGAGCCGGCCGGGGAATTTAGAATTTATCAAAATTCGCAGGATTCAATAATTCAATCATTAATAATAATTACTCGTTGTTATTTATGAAGCATAACATTTGTTCAAGTTTCAAAAGAACCTATCAACAAAATCCAATAGATCCATCATTTTTCAAATGAAATAATATCACAGAACAACCAACTCGACTTCATACAGCCATCCTTGATTATAATCAGGTGCTCCCTAGTGATGATATCCGGGCCGGATTTATACCGTTTGATTCACGATCGTGTTGACGAAGCTTTTTGGTGCACACGAACTGCTGGCCGTACAGTGCTTCCTTATTTCGAGATCAATTAAAAAACGCAATAATAAACCATTGTGTAATAATTTGCAGCGTGTTTTTGTTGTTGCTCAATCACGAAACCAAGGCTTCCCTACCTTCGGGCAGTGAGGAAGCAAAATAACGCTTATGTTTGAAAACGGGCATTCAACTACCATTTTTCCAACATTTCTGGGTATACATATTATGTTTTCTTCAAAAAAAAAAAAAAACCCTGCAAATCCCTGCACAACGGTTTATTATTTTGTACAGAATACCCTTCTGTTACAGATCACAGCTCTCTGTACAGATAACCCGTCTATATAATATAATATGCACTATTCTATACATATTATGTAGATCGCAGACCCTCCGTAGGTTAGTACCTAACCCCGTACTCGTTACTAGGTATTCTGTCAACTGACAAACAGTAGCTAAAATGGCAAAAAGAAACACAAATAATGAAGTTCTGAAGGAAAATTGTTGATGTGGAGTGAAATAGATGCCCCTTCTGCGTAGATCACTGTTTTCTGTGGTCAACACCTGCCCTCATGGCCAAGTATAATGAACCGTTGTGTAATAACTTGCCCATCAATAATACTTCAACGGTTGGTCAAGTTGCAAAAGTACCGATCAACAAAATCCAGCCCCTTCTTGGTACATATGAACCGTTGTGTAATAATTCACCGTTGTTTAATAATTTACCGTTGTGTAATAATTTACCTTTGTATATTAATTTACCCATCAGTAATACTTCAACGGTTGTTCAAGTTGCAAAAGTACCTACCAACAAAATCCAATAGCTCATCACTGGTCAAATGAAATAATATCGCAGAACAACCAACTCGACTTCATACAGCTACCTATCCGTGATTATAATCAGGTGCTCCCTAGTGATGATATCCGTGCCGGATTTATACCGTTTGATTCACGATCGTGTTGACGAAGCTTTTTGGTTCACACGAACGGCTGGACGTACAACGCTCCGGGTGGTCTCAAAAAATTGTTTAGCTCAAGACAAATTTAATAACGTTAAAAAAACCATACCCTTCTATCGGAACTTTTCGAGCTACGGCGTTCTGAAAATGTCAGCCCCTATTTTGAACCCCTTAGAGATGAATGACAGTAGGTAACGTCGAGCTTCGAGGACCAGCTAGACCCCGAACGGAACCTATAACCCGAATTTCATCAATTTTCATTCATGGTAACTAAGAAAAAAGAAACGGCGGCATGCGGCGGACAGACAGAAATATTTTTATTGCATTTTCGGATTCTACATACCTTGAAACGTCAATAACCATCAAATTTCGAGGGGAGGGGGGGGGGGGGGGTTAGAATTGTTTTTCATGCTCGATTCCAACGGTTCATTTATTGAAAATAATAAACCAAAAAAATTGACGAAAATTCCATATTAAGTAGACTGATTTGATCGGGACGCTTCCGAAAATAAACCACTCAAAAAATACCTCGTTTGACCTTACAAAATTCTATTTTTTTTTTTTGGCTGTCAATTGCAAGAAAAGGGGTGGAAAAAAACCAAAAAAAAAACCCTTGTCCACCTTGAGTTGTTCCAAAATGTGGAACGAGTGGCGCAACCTGCGACCGAAAAAAGTCTCGTTTTTCGGGACTCGGAGCTGAGGATTCGAGTTGTGGGAAGTCGAGTTTTTAAACCAAAAGCGGTTCGGCCACTCGGGGGGGTTCGCCAGGTACGAGAACTTGACTGACAAGCCCCCCCCCCCCCCCCCCCCCCCAAAACATCACCTCCTACGTCACAACTCATTAAAACGAAAAACGATTTTTTTTCGGTGCTTTTGAAGTCGAAACGCGAAAAAAAAAAACGGCCTGAAGTGGTCTACCGTCCGTTTTGAGACAAATATTTCTTCTTGGAAAAAGGACGTGTTGGAGGAAAGGCGGCCGGGGCGGTGGGCATTTACCGTTTTGCGGCGCAGATTTTTTTTTGGTTTATTACTCTGTGAATAGTACAGCAAAACATTTGTATAACAGCCCCTCAAAATTTTTAGTTTTCCGTTTCAAGGTGCGCAGATTCCAAAAATGCTGCAAAGTCCTTGTCACATGGGTTTACTATTCTACTGAACTTACCTACAGAAATTTTGGCTGTTCATTTATTGTTGCTTTCATGTAAAATAATTGAAATAGCTATTTCTGATGGTTTCCACCAATTTTGGCCCACAAAAACACAAATTAGGTAGGTACACTCTTTTTTTTCCCAAATCATCTTTGATCATTGGTAGTGCCATTTAATCGTCTTGATCCACGTGTTGACACTTTTCCTAGTGCTATTCTACAAATTGATGGTGATTTCAGACGATTTCGCAGGTTTTTGACTCATAAAAACGCTGCAAAGTCCTTATCCTATGGGTGTATTATTCTACTGGGCATACGCATAGACATTTTGGCTGTTCATTTATTATTTCTTTCATGTGCAAAGATTGAAATGGCTATTATTGATGGTTTCTATAAATTTTGGCGCCCAAAAACACGAATTAGGCTCTTTTTTAAAACTGATTATTTTTATCATTGATAGTAACCATTCAATTGTCTTGATTCACCTGTTGATACTACTTCTAGTGTTATTATACAAATTTATGGTGATTTCAAACAATTTCCCATGTTTTTTACTAATAAAAAATTAATTTCGGGAGCTTAACCTTCGTTACAACCTCACTCCTTCACTCTTCGGTCAAAATCAACCTAATATTCGGTCTTTTCGCCCTAAAAAACATGGAAAACGATACCTAACAAGCTCATAATCACAAAACCTAAAAAAACCCTCGAAAAACCCTATTTTTACACCTATTTTCCCCCCACAACACCCCTGGGTATATTCCGATCGGGCTGCAAAGTTTCGGGACACAACTAGGACCCAAATGGATCATGTGTGAGAAAGGACGACTTTTTTATACCGAAAATGAAGCCTGTACACGTGATACGGCGTACGGCGGACGGACATTGCATTTTTGGAATCTACGTAACTTGAAACGGAAAACGCTGCAAATCCCTGCACAACGGTTTATTATTTTGTATAGAATACCCTCCTGTTACAGATCACAGGTCTCTGTATAGATAACCCTCCTATATAACATATTATGTACTATTCTATACATAATATTATGTAGATCGCGGACCCTCCGTAGGTTAGTACCTAACCCCGTACTCGTTACTAGGTACCTACCTAAACCGTTGTGTAATAATTTACCTGTATAGGTTCCACTTCTACGGAGATAGAATAATGAACCGTTGTGTAATAATTTGCCCATCAACAATACTTCAACGGTTGTTCAAGTTGCAAAAGTACCTATCAACAAAATCCAGCCCCTTCTTGGTAGATGAGCCGTGGTGTAATAATTTACCGTTGTGTAATAATTTGCCGGTGCGTAATAATTTGCCATTGTGTAATAATTTACCCATCAGTAATACTTCAACGTTTGTTCAGGTTTCACAAGTACCTACCAACAAAATCCAATAGTTCATCACTGGTCAAATGAAATAATATCGCAGAACAAACAACTCGACTTCATACAGCCATCCTTGATTATAATCAGGTGCTCCCTAGCGATGATATCCGGGTCGGATTTATACCGTTTGATTCACGATCGCGTTGACGAAGCTTTTTGGTGCACACGAACGGCTGGACGTACAATGCTCGGGTGATCTCAAAAAATTGTTTAGCTCAAGACAAATTTAATAACCTAAAAAAAATTATACCCTTCAATCGAATGTTTTCGAGATACGGCGTTCTGAAAATTTCAGCCCCTATTTTGAACCCCTTAGAGATGACTGACAGTAACGTCGAGCTTCGAGGACCAACTAGACCCCGAACGGAACCTATAACCCGAATTTCATCAATTTTGTTTCATGGTAACTAAGAAATGGGGCCAGTACGGCGTACGGCGGACAGACAGAAATATTTGTATTGCATTTTCGGATTCTACATACCTTGAAACGTAAACCATCAAATTTTTAGGGGGGGGGGTAGAATTTTTTTTTTTTTCATGCTCGATTCCAATTGTTCATTATTGAAAATAATATACTTAAAATTTTAAAAAACTACCCGGAAGAAGTGTAATGATATTTTTGTGATGTAGATTAGTTCAATCTCCTTAATCTCAAGTACCTACAAACCTAGTTTTTTATTGGTAAAGTACACAGGTATGGGAATATGCTGACTTTCTCTCTTCATGGGCTCAGAAAGGGTTTGAGTTTCGGGGGCGGATAGGACTTGGGCTTGGGTTCTAGAAAGGGCATATGTACGAAATTTGACTCCAGTCCGACAATTAGGGCGCGGTGGAGGGAAAAAACACCGTAACTGGCCACTAAGCGATGAGCATAAAAAGACGTCAACTCGACATTTATATTTTTGGTAGGATTCTTGCGGGTTGGTCACTTAATAAAATATCCACTATGCCGACGTTTCGATTTATTTATAAATCCTCTTCAGGGCTTAGTTGATAAGTCATGGTAGTAACGGGAACACACAGGCAGAAAAGGTGTTTATATTGCTATAGTTGAAATTAGTATGTATAGTTTTATCAAGAAGAAATGTTCATCAGAACTGTGACTGTTCATCAGAAGTTTATCAGAACTGTGACTGTGGTCTGATAAACTTCTGATGAACATTTCTTCTTGATAGAACTATACTTACTACTTTCAACTATAGCAATATCCCCCCTTTAATCATACTCGACATTTATTACAAAAAAATAATCGAAAATAACTGCCAAGGTGATGGCACAGGAGCTTCCTCGTCACAATCAGAGTGACCCATCATAAAATAGAGGATTACATAACATTGCATAACGTGAAATATACATATTACATAACATTACATTACATAACATAACATTACATTACATTACATGAAATATACATATTACATAACATTACGTCCATTATACATAATTGCGAAAGTTATGCGTGTTTGAAGAATTTCACGTTAGCGCATGCGCAGGGCGAACCGCTGGCTCTATCATGTTGAAATTTATATGGAACCTCAATGGGCCCTACCCGCTTAATCCCTGAGAATTACATTGAAATTGGGTGAAATCTTTGGTTACTACGGCTGTAACAAGGAAATTGAATCTATTTCACGCCAGCGCATGCGCAGAGCGCACCGAGGGTCCGATCATGCTGAAATTCATACTGGAACTCATTAGGCCTTGTCCAAACAACCCATGAGAATTTGAGCGAAATTGAATCAAAATTGTGAAAGTTATGCGTGTTTGTTGAATTTAACGTTAGCGCATGCGCAGGGCGTACCGCTGGATCAATCATGTTGAAATTTGTATGGGACCTCAAGGGGCCTTATCCGCACCATCCCTCAAAATTTGAGCTGAATCAATTCAAAATCGTGGAAGTTATGGCTGTAACAAGGAAATGCGGACAGACAGACCCACAGACTCACAGACCCACAGACCGACAGACACGGAACCAAATTTGTTCAGTAGGCTTTGAAACGCAAAATGGAAGTGGAAATTTTGATTTCTGAAGACAAAAATTTTTTGGCTCACGAAAGTAAACACAAGGCTTCCGCTGCTTCGCAGACTCGGAAGCAATATTACAATAAACCCGAATAACATAGTACGGAGCTTTAGCAGTGGTAGAATCTTGAATGAAGGTGGTGCAAAACCAAATCACAACACACAACCATTGATTGAGTTGGTAGGCAGGAACGAAATTTTCCGTTTCATTTGACCTGCCATAGTATTTTCCTGTTCATCTTCGTACCATTTCCAAATATCATGAAAATGTACAGTTTGGAACTGCTTGTGCCACCAAAGTCGGATCTCCTGACTTGGATTCCCCAGTTTCACCACCACATCCTACCATTTTTGCTATAGTTCAATTACACCTAGGAGAAAGTGCGTATCTCATCGTCAAGGGACTCATCAGTTTGCAACAAGATAATAAATCAATACCTATTTAGTTTTGAAAAAATGCACCTACCCCAATGTTTTACTACCTAATATGGTTCATAATTACCTGTATGTTTAATGATGATTACCCTCGACTTTGTAGTTATTTAAAGAAATATTACTTACAATAAATCAAAATAACAAAGTCGCACGTTACCTTTAGTAGTGTGTACAACCCGAGAATGAAGGTAGAATCCAGTTCGTAGCACTACCCGCATACACAATCACTGATCAACGCGGGCCAATCAGTTCACAAACGTTATTCATCGGATTGCCCATACCACTTCACGCGGTTAATCGGCGGATCACTCCGAGGCGATTCGAGAAAAAACACAAAAACACAATAATCTAGTCCAGGAATTATTGTTTAAACATGAATTTTGACGAAAAACTACCACAAACCTACCATCCGTCGCGGGTGATCGAGGGACTGACTAATAGAGAGGGGCGGCAAGGTGGGGAAGGTGGTGGGGAGGGGAAAGGCACTCAGGTACTTGTAACTTTAATTAATTTTCCCTTAATTTTACCCGACTTATTGTCTTTACCTGTTTTTACCATTTTCCAAAAAAATCCACGAAATGATTGAAGTTACCGATCTACGTGGCACTGGGTCTGCCCGCCAGAGCTTAAACTCTCCAGATTTAGGTTAATACTTGGAATTTTCCATCTGTTTTATTGGAATTGGTCATTAATGCGATCTTGAATTTCCATAAACCACCAATAGTTGTATAGTTGGTGTTTTAATCGTTCCAAGTAACTAAATCATGTTGTGAACTGATGCCCTCGTGGCACAACCAGTGCCACATTGATTAGTAACTTGTATATTATTTCTTCGATTGTTTGAAGCAGTTAGAAAAAGAAAAACACAATGAAAATTCAGGTAAAAAAATAAATGAATAAATAAATAAATCAATAAAAATCGAGTGAATACCTACCTACCCCACCACGCCCAGCCACATCACCTTTCCCACCCTGCCACCCCTCTCTATTAGTCAGTCTGGCCCGATCACCCGCGACGGATGGTAGGTAAGTTGTAGTTTTTATTCCAAATTCATCATAGAAGAATAATTCCTGGACTAAATTTTACTGTGTTATTGTGAGTTTTCTCCTCGAATCGCTTCGGTATCCGCCGATTTAATCGGGAGAAGTGATATGGGCAATTCGAAAACCACCGTGGGTGCATTGTCGGCCCGCGCCGATGATGATTGTGTTCAGTGCTGCGATTTGGATTCCACCACCTTCATTCTCCGACCGTCCAATACAAAAGGTACCGTAAAATTTTGTTATTTAGGTTTATTCTAAGTAATATTTTCTTTATCATTTATAAAGTCGAGGATCCTCTGGTGGCACAGCCCATGCCACGTAGACATACCTACCTACCTTACATACACATTTCTTCAACTGTTTTGAGCAGTTCCGAACCGAAAAATACAATGAGTATTCAGATAAATGAAAGGGGAAAATATTAAGTAAATATACCTACCAAGGCCCACCCTGTTGATACTTTCTGAAGTCAGTCCCTCGATCGCCCGCTGCTGGTTGGTATGCGGTAGTTTTTCGTCAAAATTAATCTTTAAACAATAATTCCTTGACTAGATTATAAATTTTGGTGTGTTTTCTCCTGGAATCGCCCCAGTATTATCCGCCGAATAACCGCGAGAAGTGATATGGACACTCCGATACCTCACGTGAGTGCAGGTTGGCCTGTATTAAATCAGTGATTGTGGATTTGAATATTAGTGCTGCGATTTGGGTTCTACCACCTTCATTCACGGATCATCCGCTACTTAAGGTGAGTACAACTCTGTTATTTCCCTTTATTTTAAGTCGTATTTCCCTGTAACTATGAACAGGAGAGTAGTAAAATCACGAATTTAGGTAGGTATCTACTTGGGAGGTTCTACATATTTGATTGAATTTCGTGATTCACACGATCGTGAATTTCCAAAAACTACTGATAAGGGACCTATACGGTGTTCTCATTGTTCCAAGTACCTGTCTGAATCAGGAGAATCGATGCTCTGGTGGCACAGCCCATGCCACGTAGACATACCTACCTACCTTACCTACACATTTCTCTAATTGTCTGGATAAGTTAAGAACCGAAAAATAAATTGAGAATTCAGATAAATGAAAAGAGAAAATATTAAGTAAATATACCTACCAAGGCCCACTCTGCTGATACTTTCTGAAGTCAGTCCCTCGATCGCCCGCTGCTGGTTGGTATGCGGTAGTTTTTCGTCAAAATTAATCTTTAAACAATAATTCCTGGACTAGATTATAAAGTTTTGTGTGTTTTCTCCTGGAATTGCCCCAGTATTATCCGCCGAATAATCGCGAGAAGTGATATGGACACTCCGATACCTCACGTGAGTGCAGGTTGGCCCGTATTGACCAGTGTTTTTGATTATTAGTGCTGCGATTTGGGTTCTACCACCTTCATTCCCGGATAATCCGCTACTAAAGGTAAGTACAACTCTGTTATTTCCCTTCATTTTAAGTCATATTTCCTTATAACTATGAACAGGAGAGTAGTAAAATCACGAATTTAGGTATCTACTTGGGAGTTTCTACATATTTGATTGAACTTCGTGGTTAACACGATCTTGAATTTCCAAAAAACTACTGATAAGGGACCTATACGGTGTTCTCATCGTTCCGAGTACCTGTCTGAATCAGGAGAATCGATCCTCTGGTGGCACAGCCCATGCCACGTAGACATACCTACCTACCTTACCAACACATTTCTTTAACTGTTTTGAGCAGCTACGAACCGAAAATCCTGTTACAGATCACAGGTCTCCGTATAGATAACCCTTCTATATAACATATGTACTATTCTACACATATTATGTAGATCGTGGACCTCCGTAGGTTAGTACCTAACCCCGTACTCGTTACTAGGTACCTCCCTAAACCGTTGTGTAATAATTTACCTGTATAGGTTCCACTTCTACGGAGATAGAATAATGAACCGCTGTGTAATAATTTGCCCATCAATAATACTTTAACGGTTGTTCAAGTTGCAAAAGTACCTATCAACAAAATCCAGCCCCTTCTTGGTAGATTAGCCGTTGTGTAATAATTTACCGTGGTGTAATTATTTACCGTTGTGTAATAATTTGCCATTTTGTAATAATTTACCCGTCAATAATACTTCAGCGGTTGTTCAAGTTGCAAAAGTACCTATCAACAAAATCCAGCCCCTTCTTGGTAGATGAGCCGTTGTGTAATAATTTGCCATTGTGTAATATTTTGCCATTGTGTAATAATTTGCCGTTGTGTAATAATTTACCCATCAATAATACTTCATCGGTTGTTCAAGTTGCAAAAGTACCTATCAACAAAATCCAGCCCCTTCTGGGTAGATGAGCCGTTGTGTAATAATTTGCCATTGTGTAATAATTTGCCATTGTGTAATAATTTACCCATCAATAATACTTCATCGGTTGTTCAAGTTGCAAAAGTACCTATCAACAAAATCCAGCCGGATCGCACACCCTCCGTAGGTTAGTACCTAACCCCGTACTCGTTACTAGGTACCTACCTAAATCACGAGGTAAATATGTTGTTAAAATAATTCTGTCGATTGCAAAAGTACCTAACATAAAGAAACGCACATCATTTTTCAAATGAAATAATATCACAGAACAACCAACTCGACCTCTTAGGTACCCCACTAATAAAATCGACGCGTCCCTGGTGACGAGATTTCGTCTGTTGTATACAATTTCATTCACACTGGAGTCGAAAATGCCTGTCGGTGCAAAGCAAACTTCGGGGCCTTACTGTGAACGAACGGCTGGACGTACGGTGCTCCGGGTGGTCTTAAAAAAAAACCAGTCATGCAGCATGACTTAATGAGCGAATTTTCAAAGAAATATTCGAATTAATGGCTATGGTTTTGAATAAAGGAAAACTTCGGTCTAAAATTTGGTTTTCTATGTATATTCTCTTCGTATTTATTTTAATTTGTACGTTTTGTCCATCCTGATTCTACCGTTTGTTTATTACGTAATTGTACTAAGTGCTTATTTATTTGATCGCTGTGGGTAAATTCAAGGAGTTGTACTAATCGTTTGCCTCCCCCTTTTTTGCTTCGAACTCTCGTCTTCAATTAATACTTCTCACATATTTCAATCTGACCACTCTAAGGGGGTGGGGGGGGGGGGGGGGTAAGAGTTTAAAGATTATCCTAGTTTTGGGTAATTTTTGCGCACTTTAAATGCTCTAATTTAAGAACGGATTTAGATATCTAAAATCCGATTTCACTATCGTGTTCAGCGTGCAAAAACCTTTAAAATGAGGGGTCACTTGTTAGAAAATAACATTTTGGGGATTTTTGGGTAATTTTTGCGCACTTTAAATGCTCTAATTTGAGAACGGATCAAGATATCTAAAATCCGATTCCACCATCGTGTTCAGCGTGCAAAAACCTTTAAAATGAGGGGTCACTTGTTGGAAAATAACATTTTGGGGATTTTTGGGTAATTTTTGCGCACTTTAAATGCTCTAATTTGAGAACGGATCAAGATATCTAAAATCCGATTCCACCATCGTGTTCAGCGTGCAAAAACCTTTAAAATGAGGGGTCACTTGTTAGAAAATAACATTTTGGGGATTTTTGGGTAATTATTGCGCACTTTAAATGCTCTAATTTGAGAACGGATCAAGATATCTAAAATCCGATTCCACCATCGTGTTCAGCGTGCAAAAACCTTTAAAATGAGGGGTCACTTGTTGGAAAATAACATTTTGGGGATTTTTGGGTAATTTTTGCGCACTTTAAATGCGCCAAAACCCTCCTTAGAGTAGGCCAATTTCGCCCATCTTCGAACTTAGCCTTTCGATTGCCAAGATAGATTTTTTGTGCAAATTTGAGCTGTTTATCTCAATTCTATCGAGAGTTATCGTCTGGAGTGACACATATATAAATAAATATATATATATATACATATAAAAAAGTGTTAAATTTCAGGAATCGTTTTAGAATGGTCTGAAACGGATTTCTATGAAGAAAATTTCCAAAAATTTATATTATTTAAATTTCGAAGCCATTGCAATAGCTTCATTTTCTTTGAAAATTCGCTAAAACTCGTAAGTTCAAGAACTATTTAAAACCGTAAAAAGATTCACGTAAAAAAAATGTATAGGCGTTTTGAAAATGTCAACCCCTATTTTGAACCCCTTAGAGATGACTGACAGTAACGTCGAGCTTCGAGGACCAACTAGACCCCGAACGAAACCTATAACCCGAATTTCATCAATTTTTTTTTCATGGTAACTAAGAAAAGTGGCCCGTACGGCGTACGGCCGGCAGACAGAAATATTTTTATTGCAGTTTTGGATTCTACATACCTTGAAACGTAAACCATCAAATTTTGAGGAGGGGTAAGAATTTTTTTTTTCATGCTCGATTCCAATGGTTCATTATTATTGAAAATAATAAACCAAAAGAACAAATTTTGAGGGGGTGTTATACAAATTTGTTGCTGAGCGAATACATAGGTGTATTATTCACAGAATAATAAACCAAAACAGCGGTACGGTGGGGAAGCTAGAGACAGAAAACCACTCTCAGTGGCTGCCAAGGATGTGCTTAAAAGTATCATCGCCTTTTCAATATCATCAAACAGCGAAGAACGCGTATCCGATGGGTAATTACAGCGAAACGCGCCCTTCAAGCGAGTTTGAGCTCAAGGTTTCATCGTTTACGAAATATCAGGGCCGTTTTCGAAAACGGCACGATACACCGTGATATTTAAATGCAAAAAAAAAAAAAAAATCAATCAAAAGCAATTAATTTTTTAATATTATAATAATTTATTACCGTAATCAACTTACATAGTAGCTGGTAACGGTAGCTCGTAACATATATAATCAACTAGCTATTCGCTGGTAACGAAGCGCCTACCTAATCTTTCCCGATCCCATTTATTCCAACGAGTAAATTGCTGTCCTTTCAACAAATTTGATTCGATTCATCAAGATCCTCAAGGTAGGTATTGATTTGGTATGATTATGATGATTATTTTGATAATAAATTTGTGGAGCTGGAAAAAATAAGAATTAAGGCGGACGCCCGCGGCACACGTGCACAACAATATTACACAATAATACAAGTTTAATTTACTAACGTAATTATTTTATTTACGACGACTCTCATTTTGGTTCATTATTTTCAGTCGTGAACCTTTGGAATCGACCTTGAAAATAATTTTGTTTACCCCACCCCCCCCACCCCTCAAAATTTCATGGTTTACGTTTCAAGGAAGTAGAATAGTAATATCGAATAAAAAACAAATTTCAGAAAACAGACGATTTTAAGATTTTGACAAAATTCACTTTTCAAACTCCATTTTCACTCCTCAAATCCTCCTAAAAATTTTTTGTTAGGCATCAGAGAGACAGCAAATTTAACGCTCTTTTCAACGGTATCTTCAAATTTGAATTTACTCTTTAAATTAAGGAAATTATAGCTGCTTTAGTGAGACGAGTCGGAATCTCGAAAAAATCTTAAAAGCGAAAAAAGTGGGGTTTTAAGCGGAGTAAAAAAAAAAAAATGTTATAGGACACTTTTGGTCGGAAATTAGATGCAGAACACGTGGGAGAGAGGTTTTGCATCACTCATGTTACACCCTGTATAATTATATTGTTCACTGTTACTTGCTTTTATTGACAGTTCCTCTAAAATCTTAAAACTTGGGCTCCTGTAGGGAAAGGGCTGTTAGACTGTTCTCGCCAGTCTCGCTTAATCCTCTGTAGTGAAACAAATTACCTTCCCACGATTAAATGCCAACTAACCGGCTGATTAAGACGTTAAAAAAGGCAGTTCATAAGATCCAACAAGTCTCGCGAGAATCCGCGACCGTAAAAATAGGAAAAAAAAGGCTTAAGTGGGGGCACGCGACAGCTCAACGCTAGTAAAGCTGTTTAGTGCCTCGTACCTACTACTACTGCTACTGCTACTACTGTTACTGCTACTACTACTATTAGAACCGTCGAGACCTTTTCCAGTCTATTACCCGCTGGCCTCCCGTGCAATTACCTCTTTCTTTCAACGCTTTGTTGACTCTCGAGTCCGGTTTTTACAAAAAGCTCTTCACCTGAGGAACGAGCTCGCTAATTCTCTATTAGCGAAGAGGTTTCCTTTTTTTTGCCTGGTTGAGAAACACATTCGCCTCCTTCGCTTCGGGAGCGGAACTGTCGAGGATGTCCCGGGTGGGAAATCGGTAAAAATGACGGAAAAATCGCCAAAAGTCTAACATTTAACCGCCAAAAGTGCAATAGGGTTGTGAGACAAAAATATAGTAAGTACGGTGGTAAGTACTGGACGGTATCCGTCACCGCCACCTTCACCAGACCGTCACATGGAGCGCTGACTGCAAGCATTTGTTTGATTGAAACAAGCGCTTAAAAAAAATACCTAACACCTTTTTGAATACCTAACAACTGTTCTAATTTTGTCTACTTCAAATACCTACCTACCTAAGTAATTAGCTTCAACGTGGAGCCCCTGTGCGTTGCATTTTTTTCTACAGACCATACAGTAAACAGAACAAGAAAACAGAAAGGTAACATGCGAGGGACGAATATAGCGCTCCAAGTGACGGTCAGGTGAAGACGGCGGCAGTGACGGATACCGTCTAGTCCTACTAAGTACATAATTTCAATTGTCAATGTTTCAGTTTATTATTACAATCATTGATAAACTAATAAACAATCGAGAAGGGGGAAAAAAGAAATAATGCTGCTAAAACCCTACATATCATTACTAGGTATATTATTATATATATTATATTATATCATATTATTTAGAATACCCTTCTGTTACAGATCACAGCACTCTGTATAGATAACCAGTCTATATAATATAATATGTACTATTCTATATATATTATGCAGATCGCAGGCCCTCCGTAGCTTATTAACTAACCCCCTACTCGTTACTAGGTACCTACCTAAATCACGTGTTAATTGTTGCTAAAATAATTCTGATGATGACAAACAGCAGCCAAAATGACAAAAAGAAACACAAATAGAAGTTCTGAAGGGAAATTGTTGATGTGGAATGAAAAATTATTCAGTCCCGGTAGGGATTTGATCTCAGGACCTTTAGCTTTACAGTCCGTCACTTAGACCACTCCGCTACAGCGCCAACCTGGCTGAGTGATCAGTGACGTGCTGTCTCCAACTTAGCTTGATTCCTGCATACACCCTGCTCTTTACTGCAAATTGTATAGCAAATTGTATGGCAACATCGTAGAATGCTTCGGATGGTCTCAACAAATTCAGAAAAAAATCGAACTATTTATAAGCGCGAAAAAACCCACATCTCAAAATAAAATTTTCGTAAAGAGGGATACTGTGGATATTTTAACCCCTGTTTTTCACCCCTTAGAGTTGAGTGACAGTAACGCCGAGTTCGAGGACCAACTAGAGCCCAAACGGGACGCATACACCAAATTTTGTGAATTTTGGTTCATGGGAACTAAGGAAAAACAGGGACGCGGACGGCGAACGCCGGAAGGACGGAAATATATGGTTATTGGTACTCCACGTCCCTTGAAACGTAAACCATTATTGAGAATAATAAACCAAAAACACACCTCAAAATCTGATGGTTTCCGCTGCAAGATACGTAGAATCCGAAAATTGAATAGGAAAAAAACCAGTCATGCAGCATGACTTAATGAGCGAATTTTCAAAGAAATATTCGAATTAATGGCTATGGTTTTGAATAAAGGAAAACTTCTTCCTCCTACTGTTAGTACCTAAATTGAATAATTTGAAATAGATTTTTTCTTTCGTCTTCCTTCTGTAATACGTGGGCCGGTACTTGTCTATCTATGAAGGTATCATAACAATTATATGTCAAATGGGAAATTCAAGGAGTTGTACTAATCGTTTGCCTCCCCCTTTTTTGCTTCGAACTCTCGTCTTCAATTAATACTTCTCACATTTTTCAATCTGACCACTCTAAGTGTGGTGGGGGGGGGGGGGGGGGGGTGGGGGGGGGGGGGGGGGGGGTAAGAGTTTTAAAGATTATCCTAGTTTTGGGTAATTTTTGCGCACTTTAAATGCTCTAATTTAAGAACGGATTTAGATATCTAAAATCCGATTTCACCATCGTGTTCAGCGTGCAAAAACCTTTAAAATGAGGGTCACTTGTTAGAAAATAACATTTTGGGGATTTTTGGGTAATTTTTGCGCACTTTAAATGCTCTAATTTGAGAACGGATCAAGATATCTAAAAATCCGATTCCACCATCGTGTTCAGCGTGCAAAAACCTTTAAAATGAGGGGTCACTTGTTGGAAAATAACATTTTGGGGATTTTTGGGTAATTTTTGCGCACTTTAAATGCGCCAAAACCCTCCTTAGAGTAGGCCAATTTCGCCCATCTTCGAACTTAGCCTTTCGATTGCCAAGATAGATTTTTTGTGCAAATTTGAGCTGTTTATCTCAATTCTATCGAGAGTTATCGTCTGGAGTGACACATATATATATAAATATATATATACATATAAAAAAGTGTTAAATTTCAGGAATCGTTTTAGAATGGTCTGAAACGGATTTCTATGAAGAAAATTTCCAAAAATTTATATTATTTAAGTTTCGAAGCCATTGCAATAGCTTCATTTTCTTTGAAAATTCGCTAAAAGCAAATTATTACACACCGGTTTATAATTTAACTGTATGATGCCCCCAGGAAAGCCCTAAATGAAGTGCTGGAGCCGGCCAGGGAATTTCATTTTCATAAATATGCTGTGAATTTTTCATGGTTAATTTAGGCAGTTACTAAAATTGTTGGAGCCGTTGCAAGAGTGTGTTTTGTCTTCGAAAATTCGCTCAAATGCTTTGGCTTTGACACGTTGTTACTTCGATTAAATAACTGTACAGTCGACTCTCGATAATTCGAAACTCAAGGGACCTTGAATAAAGTTCAAGAACCTGGATAAAATAAATTCGAATTAGTGGGAGAGCAAGAATTTTGAAAAACACTTTTCATTTAATGAATAAAAATAGTATGTAGGTACGTAGTATAGGTAATGTAGGTACTTGTAAACGGTACTATGTACATATTACGTATTGCAGTTTTTAGACTAGTTCAAGGTAGGTTAACTTAAAGAAAGGTTGAATTCAGACAAACTAACTGCTTGGAATTAACTACCTAAATACATAAATACCTAGATACACTGTACTTTAGGTAGGTACACATTTATTTTTCGAAAAATCTGTAATTTTCTTGTGTTTTAATTGTTGCATTCTTCCGTGGTCAATTGCATTGCCCATTGTAAAAAGGCCAGAAAATGTCAAAAATTTGTCTCCCGTTGGTTGATACTAGGTATTTTAAAAACGTCTGCCAATTCGAGAAGGCGGTACAGCTTCCTCACTTGAATCATAATTATGAACGTATAGAATAGTTGGGTAGGTTCATTTTGATATGGGACCATCTGCGATCCAACCCCCGTGTACCCTCAAAATTCCAGCTCTCAACGAATATTTTTCACGTAGTTAGAAGCGTTATAAGGAAGTCAATATTTCATGTTCGCGCATGCGCAGAGGGAAATTACAGTACGACTCCAATGAAGTTCATATGGAACCATCAAAGTATTATACCGATCGACCCTCCAAATGTGAACTCATTTCAACGATATAGCAGAGCATTTTAATGGTTATTTTGCAAAAGTGGGAGAAAGAACTCAAGCTGAGGTGGAGCGCCCTTCGGTGAAGGCTTTAAATTTAATTTATAAGAATAAAAGAACATGGCATGCTCCTGAGAAATCACTCTTTCTGACACCAGTCGATTCTGTAGAAATTGAGAAGCACGTACTAAAGCTAAATAAGCCTAGCTCTTATAATTTTGGTAACATAACAAATTCGGTACTATGTAAAACATTTAGCAGCCTATATTGCACTACCCCTCACTTTTATATTAAATTTAGTGTTTGCTACTGGTGTATATCCTTCCTTGTTTAAGAAATGCGTAATAATACCACTATTTAAGAGTGGTGATAGGGATGTGAAAAGTAATTACAGACCTATCGCTCTAACATTATCAATATCCAAAATTCTAGAGAAATGCATTAAAACAAGGCTTGTGTCCTTTTTAAAGGCAAACAGAATCATCTCTGAAAGGCAATTCGGCTTCCAAAAAGGGTTAAGTACTTTTTGATATGTATAAATTGATTTCCGAAAAGTGCAACGAGGGATTTTTTACATTAGGAATGTTTCTTGATGTTCGTAAGGCTTTTGACTCTTTGCATCATCCATCTTTGTTACATAGATTGCAGCAATGTCGTATGAGGGGGCTTCCTTATGAACTTATGAAGTCGTACTTGACTGACCGTTCACAGATAACTCGAATTGGAAACAACCTCAGTTCTGCTGTTAAAATAAATTGTGGTGTCCCCCAGGGAACTGTCCTTGTCCCTGTTTTTCGCGTAGTTAGAAGCGTTACAAGGAAATGGTCAACATTTCTTGTTTGCGCATGCGCAGGTGAAAGGTACATTACGATTCCAATGAAATTCATAGGGAACCATCAAAATATTATTCTTCATCGACCCTCCACGTTTGAACTCATTTCAACGTCATTTAAGGTAGTTATGAGCCTTCCAAGTACTTCACGTTTGCGCATGCGCAGACAAAAGATTTCCATGATTTTAAAACGGGACCATTTGCGATCCAACCCGCGTTCGAATTACAGCGTGTTCTCAGGTGGCGACGTCAGAATTACTTCGATTTACCAAGTGTACCAAAAACAGATACAAGATTTACACTTTTGTATTCGACGAACGAGAGATTCCCCAAGGGGCCGAGGTACTTGTTCGAATAATCGAGAAATTCGAATTATCGAGAGTCTACTGTAACTGTACAAAAACTATTTGCACACTCCGTCAGGCAGCGGTTTAATCCACCCCTCCCCACCCCACTTACCCCTCAAACGTCGTTTTCCATAATTTCACCTCGCCCTTCCCCTTAAGGCACTGTTACTTACCAACAATGCCCTTCTCAACGACATAACCCTCTTTCAGGGTACGGCTGTCCCTTTTTTCTTCTTTTTTTTCTATTTTTTTTTTTTTCACCACCCAACCCCTTCATGTGTTACACGAAGAAAAAAAAAAATAAAATTAGGGTCCAAAGGCGAGTTAGGGACGAAGCGGTGTGGCGAGGAGGGGAGGGGTGGGGGGGAATCCATTATGTGGTCTTTTCGGGGTCGAATCGGGAAGAATTAGGGCGTGCATTTTTCTCCAAAGGAACAAAACTTTCAACCCTTTCTACTGCCCCTCCCCCCTGGCAACACTTATGGGGAGTCCAAGTAATGCGGACTCGGCTGAAAGGGGGCACAACAGTAGCAAAAAATGCTCTAAACCCTATTTATATATGTATATATATATATATAAAAAGGTTAAAGAAAGTCTTGTCAGAGGGCCCTTCAAACCTTTTACTCCGGAATTTATTCTGAAATCCGGTCAGCAGCATGACAGTATGGGCGAATATGGGCGAACTGCCAAAATTGAAGATTTTAATAGATTTTCTACTGTATTTTAAAGTTTTTTTACCCCTAAGGATTTTGACACACAGTTTTTAACCGTATAATTTACTAACAAAATAGAATTTTGACCATTCCTATAACAGTCCGTGAATTTGTAACCCGTTCGTGTGATTTTAGCGACGTTTCAAATTTTTAGCTATTTTTGATCTTCAGAATCTCAAATTCGACACCAATTTAGTGAAAAATATTTTTCATGATTGAAAAAGAAAAATTTATGTCTTCCGAAATGAAAATTTCTACTACTATTTAGCGTTTCAGACATCAGGGAACATTTTCGGTTCCGTCTGGCTGTGGTCAATTCCTTGTAACGCCCATAACTACCGGAAATAATGGTCGAAGTGAGCTGAAATTCAGGGGGCAGGTGCGGGTTGGTTCACAGACGGTCCCATATCGAAATCATTGAAAAGTACTGTAACTTTCTCTGCGCATGCGCAAACGTGAACGCTCATAACTACCTTAAATATCGTTGAAATGAGTTCAAACTTGCAGGGTCGATCAGGAATAGTACTTTGATAGTTCGAAATGAATTTAATTGGAATCTTAATGTACCTTTCGTCTGCGCATGCGCGAACATGAAATGTTGACCGTTTCCTTGTAACGCTTCTACGCGAAAAACAGTCGTACAGAGCTGAAATTTTGAGGGTACACGCGGTTTGATCGCAGATGATCCCATTTCAGAATCATAGAAATCGTCCTGTCAACGCATGCGCAGACGTGAAATACTTGAAACGCCCGTAACTACCTTAAATATCGTTGAAATGAGTTCATATTTGGAGGGTCGATCAGGAATAACACTTTGATAATTGCATCTGATTTTCACTCGTCAGCGCATGCGCGAACATGAATTGTTGACCGTTTCCTTGTAACGCTTCTAACTACGCGAAAAATAGTCGTAGAGAGCTGAAATTTTGAGGGTACACGCCGGTTGGATTGCAGATGGTCCCATTCCAAAATCATGGAAATCGTCCCATCAGCGCATGCGCAAACGTGAAATACTTGAAATGCCAGTAACTACTTTAAATATCGCTGAAATGAGTTCAATTTGGAGCGTCGATCAGGAATAACACTTTGATAGTTCCACATGAACTTCATTTGTCTGCGCATGCGCGAACATGAAATGTTGCCAGTTTCCTTGTAACGCTTCTAACTACGTGAAAAATAGTCGTAGAGAGATGAAATTTTGAGGGTACACACGGGTTGGATCGCAGATGGTCCCTTATCAAAATGAACCTACCCAACTATTCTATACGTTCATATGATTTAATTGAGGAAGCTGTACTGCCTACTCGACTTGGCAGACGTTTTGAATTGAATTTTGAATTGTATTAATTTTTGCGATTTAGATTTAATTAATTTTTACCCAAAATCAGTGGAGGAATCTACGCCATTCTGTTTAAAATATTGGGTATCTCCAACAGGTTTCACCTGACGCTACAACATCGACGATAATAACAGGTCGGTGGTCTGTGGATCTGTGGAGGAACTCCTGTTCTGTCTTGATAATTCGAACACGACGGCCAACCTGAACTCCCTTCACCAACCTTTACGTTCACTTCTGGGAACTTGTGATTCGTTTTGTGATTCATTCGCAAACCGTTCTCAAGTCCAGAACCGCTCTTCGGGGAAATAGCAGGGCGGAGGCCTCTTCCTTCTCTGTTAACGATCTGAAGCAGAATTACAATGTAAATGAGGGGTTTCGGCGTCGTAGATTACCCACATCTTCACGTGCTGTGCAATAATCTGCCCTGTGTAACACTTCAACAAATACCGTCATTTCACGATTTTGTTTTTGTATCTGCAACACCCCTCAAGTAAATTCCATCTATCAACTGGGTAGATCTCGGTTTTGAGGCCACGTTGTACAAGAAAAAAACGCAGTTTTCGGATTATTATTCTGTGATTATTACACCGATGTATTCGATCAGCAAAAAATTTGTATAACACCCCCTCAAAATTTGTTCTTTTACGTTTCAAAATGGGTAGATTCCAAAAATGCAATGTCCGTAAGCAGTATCCTTCATATCTACTTCATTTTCGGTCTAAAAAATTCGTTCTTTTCGCACACAGGCTCCATTTGGGCCCTAGTCGGAATATATCCAAGAATGTTACGGGTGAGAAATGGGTGTAAAAATAGGGTTTTCGAGGTTTGGTTTGAGGTTCAAGTGAACATGAAATGGGAGGTAGGTAGGTATAGTTTTCCATGTTTTTTGGGGCGAGAAAACCGAATTTCAAGTTCATTTTGACCAAAGAGTGAAGAACTGAGGTTGTAACGAAAGTTCAGCTCACAGAATTCATTTTTTACGAGTCAAAAACGTGGGAAATTGTCTGAAATCACCATAAAAGTTGTAATGATACAACTATAATGTAGCATACAGTTATCCACATGTGAATCAAGACAATTAGGTGGCACTATCAATGAAAAAAAAAATTAAATTATAAAATGCTGCAAATTATTACACAAAGGTTTATTAGTTACCTACCTGTATAGATGCCCCTTCGAAGTAGATCAGTTTTCTGTGGCCAATACCCTCGAGCTCCCCCCAGGAAAGCCCTAAATCGAGTACTGGAGTCGGCTCCAGAATTAATATTTCCTACAAATGCGCGGGATTCAATAATTCAATCATTAATTATTTGGAGTTATTCATGAAGCATAAGGAAAATGATAAACCGTTGTGTACAAGTTTACCTGTATAGGTGCCCCTTCTACGTAGGTAGTATAATGAACCGTTGTGTAATAATTCGCCCATCAATGATATTTCAACGTTTGTTCAAGTTTCACAAGTACCTACCAAAAAAATCCAATAGTCCGTCACTTGTCAAATGAAATAACATCGCAAAACAACCAACTCGACTTCATACAGCCATCCTTGATTATAATCAGGTGCTCCCTAGCGATGATATCCGGGCCGGATTTATACCGTTTGATTCACGATCGTGTTGACGAAGCTTTTCGGTGTAAACGAACAGCCGGTCGTGCAATGCTCCGGGTGGTCTCAAAAAATTCTTTAGTTCAAGATCAATTTGAAAACGTTATAAAAACCATACCCTTCTGATGAAAGTTTCGACTACTGACAGTAACGCCGAGCTTCGAGGACCAGCTAGACCCAAAATGGGACCCAGAAACCAAATTTCATCAATTTTTTTTTCATGGTAACTAAGGAAAGTAGCCAGTACGGCGGACAGACAGAAATTCTGATTTATTATTTTCAATAATGAACCATTGGAATCGAGCATGAAAAAAAAATTCAACCCCCCCCCCCCCCCCTTAAAATTTGATGGTTATTGACGTTTCAAGGTATGTAGAATCCGAAAATGCAACAAAAATATTTCTGTCTGTCCGCCGTACACCGCACGGGCCACTTTTCTTAGTTACCATGAAACAAAATTGATGAAATTCGGGTTATAGGTTCCGTTTGGGGTTTAGTTGGCCCTCGAAGCTCGGCGTTACTGTCAGTCATCTGTAAGGGGTTCAAAATAGGGGTTGACATTTTCAGAACGCTGTATCTCGAAAACTTTCTATGGAAGGGTATGGTTTTTTTTACGTTATTAAATTTGTCTTGAGCTAAACAATTTTTTGAGACCACCCGGAGCGTTGTACGTCCAGCCGTTCGTGTGCAACAAAAAGCTTCGTCAACACGATCGTGAATCAAACGGTTTAAATCCGGCCCGGATATCATCGCTAGGGAGCACCTGATTATAATCAAGGATGGCTGTATGAAGTCGAGTTGGTTGTTCTGCGATATTATTTCATTTGATAAGTGATGGACTATTGGATTATGTAGGTAGGTACTTGTGAAACTTGAACAAACGTTGAAGTATTATTGATGGGTAAATTATTACACAATGGTAAATTAGTACACAACGGCAAACTATTACACAACGGTAAATTATTACATAACGGTAAATTATTACACAACGGCAAATTATTACACAACGGTTCATCTACCAAGAAGGGGCTGGATTTTGTTGATCGTACTTTTGCAACTTGAACAACCGTTGAAGTATTATTGATGGGCAAATTATTACACAACGGTTCATTATACTTGACCAGAGGGTGGGTACTGACCACAGAAAACTGTGATCTACGCAGAAGGGGCATCTATTTCACTCCACATAAACAATTTTCCTTCAGAACTTCGTTATTTGCGTTTCTTTTTGTCATTTTAGCTATACTGTTTGTCATCGGCTGTATTGTTTTAGCAACATTCAACTCGTGATTTAGGTAGGTACCTAGTAACGATTACTTGCATGTGACAAGGACTTTGCAGCGTTTTCTAAATCGGGTTCAATTCCGGTTGAAATTCGATGATTACCCGGTGCACAATGCATTTCCACACCATTTTACAGGAGTTGGGCCTCGCCCTCCACCGCCGTTTCTGTTTGACGATGGAGCGAATTCATCAGAGAAGGAGCAGACTTTCTATCGTTGACAGAGCAAGCGAGAAGATGTTGGAGGTCCACCGGTGCCGGCTCCGGATGACGGAGGGTGGTGAACTAACAAGTCAGGAATTTCTCGTAGAGGAAGCGACCTTGAAGGCCTTCGTGAAGAGGGTGGCTTCGTATCTCAGCTTCTTTTCGGTTTGGATCTCGAACCAACAGCGTGCGACGGGCTACCACGAACTGTTCCGTGCAGGAACTTGTTCTGCTTCAACAGGTGTAACAAACCGAAATGAGATGACATGGTGGCGAAAAACTATTGAATTGTCAAAAACGCCTGCCAATTCGAGTAGGCAGTACAGCTTCCTCACTTGAATTACATGAACGTGTAGAATAGTTGGGTTGGTTCATTTTGATACGGAACCATCTGCGATCCAACCCCCGTGTACCCTCAAAATTTCATCTCTCTACGACTATTTTTCGCGTAGTTGGAAGCGTTACAAGGAAAACGTCAATATTTCACGATCGCGCATGCGCAAACGAAAGTTACATTACGATTCCAATGATTTTCGTATGGGACTATCTGTGACCCAACCCACACCTACCCTCCACGTTTCAGCTCATTTCGACCATTATTTTGAGTAGTTACTGGCGTTACAAGGAATTACCACAGATGGACTGATAGACACGGAACCAAAAATGTTCCTAGATTTTTATAGTAGTGGAAATTTTTATTTTGGAGGACATACATTTTTTTTACTCAATCGCGAATCCAAGGCTTCCCTACCTTCGGTATTGAGGAAGCAAAACGCTGCATAGTCCTTGTCACATGGGTTTATTATTCTACTGGACATACCTACAGAAATGTTGGCTGTTCATTTATTGTTTCTTTCATGTGAAACAATTGAAATAGCTATTTTTGATGGTTCCCACCAATTTTGGCCCCCAAAAACTCGAATTTGGCTCATATTTTTTTTTTTTTACAAATTACCTCTGATGATTGATAGAGCCATTTAATTGTCTTGATTCACCTGTTTTTACTACTTCCAGTGTTATTATACAAATTGATGGTGATTTCAGACAGTTTCCCAGGTTTTTATTCATGAAATATGAACGTTTGAAGCTAAATTTTCGCTACAACCTCATTTCTTCAATCTTTTGTCAAAATCAACTTCACATTCGGTCTTCTCGCCCTTAGAAACCTGGAAAACGATACCTCACAAGTTCTTGTTCATTAAAACCTGTGACAGAGTGTGACAGTGAGGGTGTACCCTCGCTAGTCCCCCTCCTAGACCGGTTAAGGAGGGATATCGATTAGGCTTCTGCTCACCGACCCCGTCTCCTCCTGAAGAAAAAATAGTTCGAGAGCAGCCACATTGTTACACTCCTCCCCACATGACATACTTCTGGGTAGCAGAAGTATGAGAGGGAAAAGGGGGAATGAAAAGTGGTATGAAGTTCTGGTTCAGGAAAATACATCTGAAAAACTTCAAGGTGACTAACCTCCATCGTAATGGTACTAGGCTCATTAATTTTTACTGGTGGAGAACAAAGCTCCTGCATACGAGTATTGGCGGATAATGTTGTCAGAGGTTGTTGTCCAGTGAATTGTGCTCATCTGGGCAACCTCTGGGTGATCAACCTCCATCGTTAGGATGGAATAACTATTGGGACTTGTCAACTGGGACATGGCATGAATCGCCTTCTGTTGAGCTCAGTATATTTTAATTATACTGACACTCTAATGGGGGAAAGTGGGTGGTGAAGCCAATAGATGTATGTAATATCAAAGGGACAGATTGTTAGTAAAGGAATCCTTCTGAGGTTTATCCTTCTGGTAAGCCCACAAAAAGTTGATGGAGTATAGTGAAGTGCTCAGCGCATACTACCGAACCACGCTCTGCTACCATGTGACAGAGTGTGACAGTGGGGGTGGACCCTCGAGAGTCCCCCTCCTAGACCACACTGTTGCATACCTCAAAACAAAAGTCGAAAAACCCTATTTTTACTCCCATCCCCTCCCCCCCCACCACCCAATACACACCTGGGTGTATGCCGATCGGGCTGCCGTGTTTCGGAGGACAACTGGGAGCCAAATGTGTTCCCAAATGGGGACCCAAACTGTTTGCGGAAAAACGACGATTTTAGACCCAAATTTAACGTAAATTTAAGGCTGAAACTTCGTTACAGGTTATCGCTCGTAGTTATGTAGCGCTGCTGGAGGTTCGGTCGATTGTTTAGGAGAAGTTGGGACGCGTTTGCTCTTGTTGGCTGTTCTCGTATCCACTGGCGGTGTGTGAGGTTTTATCATTGGACGCTCGACTGCGGTCCTCGTGAGGCGAAGGCGGGTCTCGGATCGTGAGAGTTGGTTCTGCCTAATCGCCCCTCGCCATCACAAGACGGAGAGCGAAGCGCTCACAAGTCGAGCCCTCACAACTCAAATCTCACTGAGGTTGTAAAATAGGAAAACCACGTAACGCGCATTCGTTGATGCACTGGACGTCCCACTGTATGGGGAGAGTTTTGGTTTATTATTCTGTGAATAATACACCTATGTATTCGCTCAGCAAAAAATTTTTATAACACCCCCTCAAACTTTTTTCTTTTCCGTTTCAAGGTGCGTAGATTCCAAAAACGCTGCGAAGTCCTTGTCACATGGGTTTATTATTCTACTGGACTTACCTAAAGAAACGCTGGCTGTTCATTTATTGATGCTTTCATGTAAAATAATTGAAATAGCTATTTCTGGTGGTTTCCACCAATTTTTTGGCCCCCAAAACTTGAAATAGGTACGCAATTTTTTTTTTAACTATCTTTGATCATTGGTAGTGCCATCTAATCGTCTTGATCCACTGGTTGATACTGCTTCTAGTGTTATTCTACAAATTGATGGTGATTTCAGACGATTTCACAAGTTTTTGACTCGTACAAAATCAATTTTGGGAGCTGAACATCTGGTAGAACCTCAATTTTCTACTCTTTGGTCAAAATCGACTTCATATTATTCGGTCTTCTCGTCCCCAAAAACATGGAAAACGATACCTCAAAAGCTCATGTTACCAACATGTTGCTAAAACGCAAAAAGTACATATTTTTAAACACATTTTCACTCATAACACCCCGGGGTATATTCCGATCGGGCTGCAAAGTTTCGGGACACAGCTAGGGCCCAAATGGAGCACGTGTGCGAAAGAACGAATTTTTTAGACCGAAAATGAAGCAGGTGTACGTGCGGACGGACATGCATTTTTGGAATCTACGCACCTTGAAACGGAAAAGAAAAAAGTTTGAGGGGGTGTTATAAAAATATTTTGCTGAGCGAATACATAGATGTATTATTCACAGAATAAAAAACCAAAATGCAA
>CATPAC010000178.1:0-95000 GCA_954871275.1 Leptopterna dolabrata
ATGAGAGCTGTGGACCACGAGAAGTATGGACGCTCCATACTTATCCAGTTCAGTGATTACGTGTCGGACGACATGTTTTCTTCATACCTCCCGAAGCGCTATGCCCGGGAGCTGTCTGACGAAACCATTGACTACGTCAACAACTGTGGCGAGACGCCGCTACTATTTTACGTGGAGAAGCATGCTAATAGCACATGTTTTTTGAAATTCAAATGGGAAAATGTGACAGATGCCCAGCCATTGTTTTCTGAATAGTCTTTCTTTTTTCTTAAATTACATATTAAATTTTTTGTATTATAATGTTTTTGTTTAGAACCTTCCCACAACCATGAAACGTTAGATATTAATTGGTAAACATAAAGTCTAATTACAATGCTGTGTTTGGCTTGCAGCGGGTCCCGCTTCAAAATATCTTCATTCAATTCCAGCATTATTGCGGTGATGTTCTGCTCTGTTTCTTCGTTGAACGTATGAACGTTATATATAGTTGCTTCGACACTTCTTACCACGATACTACAGATGACGAAAAAGAAGGGGGGGGGGGGGGGGGTCATGTTTTTCCTTTTTGGGGGTGAGTTCTGTCGACTTCCTTGACACTTAGATCAGTTAAGACTGGCTCATGTTTATCGTTACAAAAATAAGTGAAACAGCTTTTACTCGAGCTCTAGCCAAATGTATAACAAAGATCATCTTCGGGATGACGTCAGTTCAATGGGTTTTTAGCTTCCTAGTAGTCATGACATATTACAAACATGTAGCCGTATAAATGAGGGGCACACCTTATTTGGACACTGTCTTCCGCATTTTTCGGGCTTGAAGTAAATTCTGTTTTTGCCTTTCAATAAAGCAAGCCTTCGTATATATTATATGAATTGAGATAAGCTAAAATAAGTCAATGACTTCGGTTGGAGTGCCCCTGAACTTGATAAGCGACCGTGCGTATAATCCCGGACTTGGATCGAGGGCTGTTGCATAACCACGTCTTCTGAAATACAGCTACCTCCCCAGTATGTAAATTTTTTACTTACCTGCCTCAATCGCCAAACGGTTCAGTATGCAAATCAGGACCCTCCATCAGAAACATTCTTCCTTATCACCTGTTTCAATGTCACAGCTGAGGGATCGAGGAGATGCTCCGGGATTTCGTACAGACAAGTAAATTCGCTCGTTACGTCGGTATGATCACTCGCAGCCCGGGACGCGGGATCGATGACCCTTCTGAACAACAGCTATGTACCCACACACTAAGACATTTTCTACATACACCCCCCCCCCCCCCTCCCCCAACAAATCTACAATGGATCCCAGAAACAATCAACCTTATCAACTGTTCCCAATGTCACAGCTGCGGGGCTCGGGGAGATGCTCCCGGATTTTGTACAGGCCAAAATATATAGTTACTCACCAGTATGCTAATTAGGATACACGCTCCCGGAGCAACGGAGCCCAAGGTCAAGGCTGCTTCTGCTCCTTGTACAGAGATACCCTACTCCCGCGTCCCGGCGGCCCAGTCACCCGCCCCGCTCTGAGCAATCACGGCGGGGCCTTGAGATCGCGGGACAGTGCTTGTGTCCCATGTATCCACACGCACTGTACCGCCTCTCACAGCCCCGCCGTGGCCGCCCCATCACCGCCGCCACTTCGCCTAGCCGCCCCCACACTTCAACTAAACCACACCCACACCCATCCACACACCACATCCTCTCAACACCCAGGGAACGGCGGACTTCCGCGCTCTCATCTTGTACCCCCACAACCTTGTACAGCCTTTGTAAATACTATACCTATCCCTTTGTAAATAGCCTTGTAAATACCATAACTATCGTCACATATTGTACATACCTCCTAGCCATATACCTAATAACTTTGTAAATAGCCTTGTAAATACTACACCTGTCATCACCTACTGTAAATCACATCATACTGTATATCATCGCATATCATAAATACTCACGTACACCACATACTGTAAATCATATCATCATCTTGTATCTCATCACATATCATCCATATTCACCTCCTTCTGTAACTACTTATGTATTCCTAATTTTAAGTTCACCTAGCATTAAGAATGACGCCCTCAGCACTCATCCTGTTGCCGTGGCCCTCAGCCTTTGTCACCTTCTGCCTTCAGCACCCCTTTTTGTTTGCCTTGGCCCTCAGCCCCTGTCACCTTGCGCCTTCAGCTCCACTTTTGTTTGCCTTGGCCCTCAGCCCCTGTCACCTTGCGCCTTCAGCTCCACAAATCTTGGTTCGAACTGGGGGGACCTCTGTCGTGAGTCCCTCCCGGGAACACTCCACTAGTAACTTTAAGCTCTCACCAATATTCTTATGTCAAACTTAGTTTCCGTCAATAAACAACTGAGTGGGGAGACAGGCCACAGAACCCAGGGACACAACCTGGAGCCCCACCACCAACTCCCAACAGGGAGTTGGAGGGAGAGGCCTCCAGTTCCTATAAAACCCTGGATCCTGGGGCTTTAGCCTCATTCGACACTTCCTCTAACTAGCTCTCTCTCTTCTCTCCTCTACCTTGCTCCCCCTCTCAGATGATCGGTGGATTACCGCCGCCTGAGAATACCTTCTCCTTCTTGTCTAGATGATCGGTGGACTACCGCCGCCTAGACAAGCACCTCCTCTCTCAAACCTAGATGATCGGTGGATTACCGCCGCCTGGGCAAATTCCTACACTCACCTCTATCTCCCCTTAACCGGGCGTAGATGATCGGTGGATTACCGCCGCCTGAGCCTTTCCTTTCCTCACGCCACCGTGATGAAATTCTAAATTCATCACAAAGAATATTAATTTTTTTTTCGATTGCAGGCACGACGTGAGGTCTTCCACTTTTGTAATATATACCTACTTATTGTAAAATATACCTACACAATTTTTTTAAATTATATTATTATTATACTGAGTTTTGTTGTATTATATCGAGTTTAGTTTACCTACTAGTTAAAAGTGCACGAGTGTAGCTTGTCAGTGACTTTACAGATGACTTGGTTGAGGTTTCAATGTTCTCATTTGATCCTTCGTTTAGGGCTCTTGTCAACGCAAAAACAAACGTTTTGAACAAAAAATGTTTTAATGGTAAATACAGAAAAGGAATGGTTATGGAAAATGAAACGAAAAAGAAAATGAAACGAAATATGGGGTTTATGGTCGTTGGAAGTGACGACGATGAAAGTGGAAGGACGATGTGCGCGAGAGCGAAGCTGGGCGGGAAAAAAGCCGGTTTGTTTATCATCGTTGTCAAGGCAACGGAAGTTTCCGCACCTCCTTTCCGCATCCTTAAAGCTTAAAGCTGTGTTCTCATGGATGCGGAAAGTGCAGAAATGCGTAACGTGAGGAAACTGCGGAAAAGTAGTGGGGGGGACCTGCGGAAGTGCGTAAAGTGCGGAATGTGTTCACATGGATGCGGAAAGGAGGTGCGGAAACTTCCGTTGCCTTGGCAACGATGATAAACAAACCGGCTTTTTTCCCGCCCAGCTTCGCTCTCGCGCACATCGTCCTTCCACTTTCATCGTCGTCACTTCCAACGACCATAAACCCCATATTTCGTTTCATTTTCTTTTTCGTTTCATTTTCCACAACCATTCCTTTTCTGTATTTACCATTAAAATATTTTTTGTTCAAAACGTTTGTTTTTGCGTTGACAAGAGCCCTAAACGAAGGATCAAATGAGAACATTGAAACCTCAACCAAGTCTTCTGTAAAGTCACTGACAAGCTACACTCGTGCACTGTTAACTAGTAGGTAAACTAAACTCGATATAATACAACAAAACTCAGTATAATAATAATATAATTCAAAAAAATTGTGTAGGTATATTTTACAATAAGTAGCCATTTAATCGTCTTGATCCACGTGTTGACACTTTTTCCAGTGTTATTATACAAACTGATGGTGATTTCAGACGATATCCCAGGTTTTTCACTCATAAAAAAGCAATTTTTGGGAGCTGAACATTTGGCAGAACTCAATTTTCCACTCTGGTCAAAATCGACTTCATATTCGGTCTTCTCGTCCCCAAAAACATGGAAAATGATATCTCAGAAGCTCATGTTACTAACATGTTACTAAAACGCAAAAAGTACCTATTTTTACCCACATTTTCACTCATAACACCCCTGGGTATCTTCCGATCGGGTTGAAAAGTTTCGGGACACAACTAGGGCCCAAATGGAGCATGTGTGCGAAAGAACGAACTTTTTAGACCGAAAATAAAGCCTGTACACTGTAATGGATGAGGGGTTTAACCACGCCGCCCATACAGCGTAGTTTCCCCCTCTCCATCCTCTAGAAAGGTAGGGAGGCAGTGTGACAGCTGCCCCCGGAGGCAAATGGTTAGATTATTACGCGTTGCCTCCAGGAGTTGATGATTCGTTTCCGCGAATCAACCGCCCCTTCAGCCGCGTGTCAAAAAGATCGGGATGAGCCAGCATCCAAGATGGACGGGATTCCCATATACCGTCACACTCCTCCCCTTAAAAACATACTTCTTTGAAGAAGAAGTATGTGAAGTTAGACACGGGACTGAAAGTAGTATGGAGTTCTAATTCAGGAAGATTCATCTGAAAAACTCCAAAGCTGACAGCTTCCATCGTAATGGTACTACTGAGAATTGTTACTGGTGGAGAACTTAGCTCCTTATCAATATCACTTGGCGCACTTGGACTTGGAGTCATAATTATATGTCTCTCGAACTATCAATTCTAAATTTGATTCGTCCCCTCCCCCATACAATTTTATGCCTTTAGGCGCCTTATTGTGGTACATAAAATTCTTAATAACACCAATTGTAATATTCTCCCATTCTATTTAAAATACTCGTTAAATGTTGCTAAAATAATACAGCCGATGACAAACAGTAACTAAAACGGCAAAAAGAAACGCAAATAATTAAATTCTAAAGGAAAATTGTTGATGTGGAGTGAAATAGATGCCACTTCTGCATAGATCACTGTTTTCTGTGGTCAGTACCTATAATGAACCGTTGTGTAATAATTTACCCATCAATAATACTTCAACGGTTGTTCAAGTTGCAAAAGTACCGATCAACAAACTCCAGCCCCTTCTTGGTAGATGAACCGTTGTGTAATAATTTGCCGTTGTTTAATAATTATGTGAATCGCAGACCCTCCGTAGGTTAGTACCTAACCCCGTACTCGTTACTAGGTACCTCCCAAAACCGTTGTGTAATAATTTACCTGTATAGGTTCCACTTGTACGGAGATAGAATAATGAACCGTTGTGTAATAACTTGCCCATCAATAATGCTTCAACGTTTGTTAAAGTTTCAGAAGTACCTACCAACAAAATCCAATAGACCCATCACTTATCAAATGAAATAATATCGCAGAACAACCAACTCGACTTCATACAGCCATCCTTGATTATAATCAGGTGCTCCCTAGTGATGATATCCAGGCCGGATTTATACAGTTTGATTCACGATCGTGTTGACGAAGCTTGTTGGTGCACACGAACGGCTGGACGTACAATGCTCCGGGTGGTCTCAAAAAATTGTTTAGCTCAAGACAAATTAAATAATGTAAATAAAAAAAACCATACCCTTCAATCGAAAGTTTTCGAAAGGTTCTCAATGCTGCCAACAACCCAACATTAGAAATGGCAAACCTTCCTGGCTACCTTCAAGAACCATTGCCAGGACCTTCCCCTTGCTTTGATTTAGAGGACATATTTTTTTTTAATTTATCTATAAATATTAGCAGTTCCATCCATTGCGGTTCTGTACATTGTTCAAGGCGATGCACTAGCGCTCTAAGCGGGATTTGAGTTGAACTACTCGGCAATTTACCTGATACGCCATTTCAAGTGGGAACTCGAAAATTCAAATTTCACATTGGCGACATGACTTTCCGACATAAACACCTCATTAAGTTGTAAATACGTGTTAATTTCCGTTACTAAACAGAATTTGGCCAAAAAAAAGAAGAATAGTTTATTTTTGTGGGTCATAAATATATTTTCACTTTTTGGCCAATTTTGTTTACTAACGGAAATGAACAATTACTGACCACATAATGAGGTGTTTATGTCGGAATGTCTAAGGAGAAAACCAGTGTGAAATTTGAATATCTGAGTTCCCACTAGAAATGACGTATCAGGTAAATTGCCAAATAGTTCACTCAAATCCCACTAAGAGCCGCTAGTGCATCGCTTTAAACTATGTAAATAGTAAAAGGCGCCAATTTATAAATACATTTAAAAAACACGTCCTCAAAATCAAACCGAAGGAAGGCTAACAAAAGGTCGCAGCAGAGGTTCTTGATGGTAGCCAGGAAGGTTTGCCATTTCTAATGTTGGGCTGTTGGCAGCACTGAGAACCTTCTCTATTATTAGGCAGGTATGGAGGTTTTGACTAAATCCAAACCCAAATTAATTTACCTACCTACCTACACGTTCTACAAGAAGTGTACCGACTAATGTATGTAGGCGCCTAACTGTGTATGTCTAGGGCCGGCGTCGGTTAATGCTGGGCGTCTCCCCATTTGATTTACTCATTTATTTTTATTTAATGACGTGCCCCCTCCACCTCAAGGAGTTACCTACGTAAAAAAAAAGAAAGAAAAAGGTATGTAAATAGCGTACAAAATACTGTATGTTAGTGTGTTCCCGAATTCAAGAGCCGGCTACTGTAGAAAAATCAGCTCCATCCATAATAAACTGAGGGGTGGAAAAAATCATAATAGGTGGAAAATTCGTCATTTTTAGGCCAAAATGCCTTTCTACAAGAACGGCTAAAGGGATTTCGGTGAAATTCACATGGGGTAGGTACAAATTATACAAAAAATACCCCGCACGCCAAGAAAAACATGCACCCACGAAGACCTCAAAATGTCGCTTAATAGTAATTTGACTTGATTCAATCAAGAAAAATGTTTTAAAGGTCTTCTTGATGCTGGTTCTGAGGGGGTTTACCAGTTTAAATACGATTCAGAGTTACTTTTCGAAGTAAAGTGGCCCTACAGGTGCCCCGGGTACCTGTCATGCAGGTTAGGTATGAAATAACGAGCATATTTTAGGGTACTTAGGTAGTTAGGTGTTTTGCTGTGGACTGTTACATAAGAAATGTTAGATACGATTCACACAATTAATAAAGGAAGTAGTGTTCAGAGGCCAACCGTTTTGAATGGTCAAATTTGAATTTTTACGTTGAAAAATATTGTTAATGATACCAAAAAAATGGTGGGGATTGGTTAATTTACGTAACCCATATAAGTATTATACCTATTTTTGTATTTCAAAGATGACTAAAAACGATTGAAGTTACCTGACCTAATTATAAACGTCTGCCAAGTTGGGTGGGCAGTACAGCTTCCTCACTTATTGTAACATGGACCTGTACTGTGTACTGTGTTATTCCTGATCGACCCTCCAAGTTTGAACTCATTTCAACGATATTTGAGGTAGTTATGGGAGTTTCAATTATTTCATGTTTGCACATGCATAGATGAATGTTACAGTACTTGTTCAATGACTATGGTATGAGACCATCTGTGAGACAACCCGCACCTACCCTCCAAAATTTAAGCCTATTTCGACCATTATTTCGGGTAGTTATGGGCATTACAAGGAATTACCACAGACACGGAACCAAGAATGTTCCTCGATGTCTGAAACACTAAATGGCAGTGGAAATTTTTATTTTGGAGGACATCTTTTTGTTTTTTACTCAATGGATGCAAAACTGAAGGAAGAGTTCATTTGTGAGTTCATCGGAAAATTCCCCCATGATGATGCTGCGTGACGAGAACTTATTGAAGCCTGTTGATTAATTAAGTTATTTAAATGTTAACCGGTTGAGCCAATTATAGAGCAGGTAGTGGGTAAGTACCTAGCAAACAAGAACATCGAACAAAAAACACCGGCGGAAACGCACAGCACAGCACAGACGGCTGACACGGGTCAAGTTGATAATGGACAGAACTAGCTGAACAGAGTCAAGCTAGGTTCACATGGAGAGGCAATTCCGGACGGCAGACCGGCACGGCTACGCGTTCTGCAATTCTATTGGCCAACGCAAAATGGATCATTGCAACACAATGTCATGGATACTATATCAAAATCTCCAGATATTTTCCGCTGTCCGATCCGCTGCCGTATCTGCACAGAGGTTACTGCGCACACGTCTTCTGTTTGGTTGTTCAGCCATATTTGAATTCAACATTTGTGGTTGATTTTGCTGTTTAGAGATCGAGCAATTGTTTGTTTTTTGTGTTTGCGTTTTGTTATGATTCCGCTGCCATGAGAACGCCTCTGCGGCGAAAATTCCGGCAAACGCGATCCCGTGCCAGATTGCCGTCCGGAACTGCGTCGCCATGTGAACCCAGCTCCACAGAACCAGGTACCAACTCCTGAAAGAACGGTTCACCGGCGCTCTACTGTGCAGGCTCCGACTTGGTACCTTTGCTGTCCCGAGCCTCTCCTCCACTCTCCTAGTAATGTGAGGCCTCTCACCTGATTTCGAAGTAGTCCCTGCTCCTCACTGCCGCACACAGTCGCTCAATGCAGCTGAGAACCTGAAGGAGAAAAGCGAGAAGACATAGTTAGCTTCAAGATCAAATGACCTACAGGTGGGTGGAATAACCACAGGATAACGTACAGATAACTGGACCTGTGACCTCCTGAATCAGGTCATATCCAACTGTCACCGAGAAGACATAATTTTATGGAGGGCCACCAGCATGCGTTGGACATCGGTGAGTTACGGCTCCGTTTGGCAGGGAGTTTTGGTTTATTATTCCGTGAATAACACACCTATGTATTCGCTCAAAAAAAATTTTGTAACACCCCCTCAAAATTTTTTCATTTCCGTTTCAAGGTGCGTAGATTCCAAAACGCTGCAAAGTCCTTGTCACATGGGTTTATTATTCTATTGGACTTACCTACAGAAATGTTGGCTGTTCATTTATTGTTTCTTTCATATAAAATAATTGAAATAGCTATCTCTGGTGGTTTCCACCAATTCTGGCCCTCAAAACACGAATAAGGCACGCTCCTTTTTTTAAAAAAATAAATTATCGTAGATCATTGCTAGTACCATTTAATCGTCTTGATTGACACTTTTTCCAGTGTTATTCTACAAATTGATGGTGATTTCAGACCATTTCCCAGGTTTTTGACTCATACAAAATCAAGTTCGGGAGCTGAACATCTGGTAGAACCTCAATTTTCTATTCTTTGGTCAAAATCGACTTCATATTCGGTCTTCTCGTCCCAAAAAACATGGAAAACGATATCTGAAAAGCTCATTTTACTACTATGTTACTAAACCACAAAAAGTACATATTTTTACACACATTTTCACTCATAACATCCCTGGGTATATTCCGATCGGGCTGAAAAGTTTTGGGACACAACTAGGGCCCAAATGGAGCATGTGTGCGAAAGAACGAATTTTTTAGACCGAAAATGAAGCCGGTACACGTGATAAGGCGAACGGACATTGCATTTTTGGAATCTACGCACCTTGAAACGTAAAAGAAAAAAAATTTGAGGGGGTGTTATAAAAATTTTTTGTTGTGCGATTACATAGGTGTGTTATTCACAGAATAATAAACCAAAAGGAGCGTACCTAATTTTTGTTTTGGGGGCCAAAATTGGTGGAAAACATCAGAAATAGCTATTTAAATTATTTTACATGAAAGAAACAATAAATGAACAGCCAACATCTCTGTAGGTATGTCCAATAGAATAATAAACCCATGTGACAAGGACTTTGCAGCGTTTATACTTTGTGTATGTCTTCGTTGTGTACCTTAGGTATACTGATAAGCAGGTAGGTACTTACGTAGGAATATGAATAGTAAGGGGGGGGGGGGGGTACTTCTCCAATTTCATTGCAAAGTTACTACTACTCTGCTATTGTCAGGAAAGCGCAACCATTCAATTTCCAACATATTGCTATAGTAGTTCGAAAGAAGAACATAGTAGGTATAGTATAATTAACGATGTAAACGTTATAGGATGTAACTCGTTGTAGCCATTCATTCCATTGGCAGTTAACTAAATAATAAAACCTTCCATTATCAGTATTACGCGAATTGTGTGAATATGCGAGGGTATTCGAATTGGTAGGAGATTAACGATCATGTTACTTTCCATTTTAACTTACCAGAGTATAACATGAACGCTGATACGACTGAAAAACGCTGCAAAGTCCTTGTCACATGGGTTTATTATTCTATTGGACTTACATACAGAAATGTTGGCTGTTCATTAATTGTTTCTTTCATGTGCAATAATTGAAATGGCTATTTCTGATGGTTTCCATTATTTTGGCCACTAAAACACGAATTAGGTACGCTTTTTTTTTTTTTTTTTTTTTTTTTAAATAGGTAACTAACTATCTTTGATCAATGGTAGTGCCATTTAATCGTCTTGATCCACGTTGTCTAGTCTTATTCTACAAATTGATGGTGATTTCAGACGATTTCCCAGGTTTTTCACTCATAAAAAATCAATTTTAGGAGCTGAACATTTGGTAGAACCTCAATTTTCCACTCTTTGGTCAAAATCGACTTCATATTCGGTCTTCTCGTCCCCAAAAACAGGGAAAACGATACCTCAAAAGCTCGTGTTACTAACATGTTACTAAAACACAAAAAGTACCTATTTTTACACACATTTTCACTCATAACACCCCTGGGTATATTCCAATCGGGCTGAAAAGTTTCGGGACACAACTAGGACCCATATGGAGCATGTGTGCCAAAGAAAGAATTTTTAAGACCGAAATTGAAGCCGGTACACGTCATATGGCAGACGGACATTGAATTTTGGTTTATTATTCCGTGAATAACACACCTATGTAATCGCTCAGCAAACAATTTTTATAACACCCCCTCAAAATTTTTTCTTTTCCGTTTCAAGGTGCGTAGATTCCAAAAATGCAATGGCCGTCCGCCGTATCACGTGTACCGGCTTCATTTTCGGTCTAAAAAATTCGTGCTTTCGCACACATGCTCCATTTGGGCCCTAGTTGTGTCCCGAAACTTTTCAGCCCGATCGGAATATACCCAGGGGTGTTATGAATGAAAATGTGAATAAAAATAGGTACTTTTTGTGCTTTTACCAAAGGTTCAGCTCACAAAATCGTTTTTTAATTACTCAAAAACCTGGGAAATTGTCTGAAATCACCATCAATTTGTATAATAACACTGGAAAAAGTGTCAACACGTGAATAAAGACGATTAAATGGCACAACCAACGATCAAAGATAAATTGAAAAAAAAGGGCGTACCTAATTCGGGCTTGGGGGCCAAAACTGGTGGAAACCTACAGAAATGGCTATTTCGATTATTGCACACGAAAGAAACAATAAATGAACAGCCAACATTTCTGTAGGTAAGTCCAGTAGAATAATAAACCCATGTGACAAGGACTTTGCAGCGTTTTTTGTGTATAATTGACACATCCGATTTATAAGTAAAAACGTCGAGGTATGGACTGAGGTATGTACCCACTGAATAGGTATTACTAAGAAATGCGTTCATTAACCCTTTAACTCCTAAGCCCGCGTTTTTCCGCAAAAGCTCAGAGTGCTGTGGGCCCGAAGCCCGCGTTTTTCCGCAAAAGCTCAGAGTGCTGTGGGCCCGAAGCCCGCGTTTCCCCAAACGGCTCCTGCATTCTCCTGCGATCTACCAGAACTTTTTCAAACTACTTTTCGGTTTCTCGGGGAGTTACTAGATAGCGCTTGACACGTTTCAGCCCCCCCCCCCCCCCCCCGCCACGCTCTTCCATCTTGAAGCCTCTCTCATCCGAGATGAGCCATGTTACCTGTGTTCACCCCTTTTTCTCGTTATTCTACGCGTAAAACGCATAAAAGTGGTAGGGATTCTTCAGAAATATTCTGACAAAGCCTCTCGCAGTTATTTTTCGCGTCAGTCTACTGTATGATTTGTTGACGTGCGCTTCCCTTCACCTCACTTTGAGACGTTTTCCAAAACTTTTTCTACCTTTCGTTTTTCTACTTCGTTATTTATATCGTGATTTCTTTTTTTCTTATTAGTAGTAGTAGTGATTTAGTTAGGTTTAGTAGTGCATAATTATATATTATTTAGGTTTAGTGTGTACCTGTGAGTGGGTACTTCCTAGGTGGTACTTTTCGACACATTTTTTTGGTTCTGACCTGGTGATTTCTCTGGACTTCTTGGATAATGGATTTCATAAATCACTGGGACGACGACAGTTTTGATATGCAGCTACGAGTTGACGATGATGGGACATTGGGAATTAGATTAGGGGAAAAAAAAGAAAATGGAAAAAAAATAAAAAATTAAAAATTGCCTAATTTTTTTTAAATTTTTTATTTTTAATTTTCAATTTTTTATTTTCTTTTAGTATAGTATAGTAATATAATGAATCGGTAATTATGTTTATGGAAAATGAAGTGATAATAAGACAAATTATGAAAACAATAAACTATTGATGGACGCCAGTTTATGAGCATATAATAATGACAAAAAAGGTACAAACCCTTCAAACCCGATACATTTCAGTCCATAATATATTCCTGAACAAAATGCAAAAAGAATTAAGTCAAGAAGTTGAAGAATAGTGGAGAAACGGGAAAAACTAAAAGAGAAGGTCGAGCGTCGCAGACTCGAGAATTCCTCAGGTACCAGGGGAGTTGGAGGTAAAAAAGGCTCCGCCGTCAGGGGTCGGGCGGTCGTAAAAGGCTCCGGCGGGAAAGGGTTAAGGAGTTGAACTCCCCGGGGGCACAAACACCTTGCATGGATACTATGAGATTCTCATGCATTAGGATCCATATCTCTTTCTCAAGGTCACTGGAGCTATTCTGTAAAATAGACGAACCCGGGAGACATTGGAAGAGACTGTCCCCCGGGAGATTTTCAAAATAGACAATCTCTTTCCACTATCTATTTCAGTGAACAGGCCCCCAGGAGTTGGATGGATGAGATGTCTCAGTTCTTGATGGGCAACAATCAGTCTCAAGTGGAAAACGCTGAGGTACCATCGTCGGTCTACTCACTGGCCACTGCCCTCCAAGGTACCACCTTAAAAACATCAGCAAAGCCAGGACTGATATCTGCCGCCTCTGTACTGAGGCAGTGGAAACAGCAGAGCACATCCTACGTGAGTGCCCTGCTGTAGCATCAACACGATTCCGGCACTTCGGGAAGGGGTTCATCAACACCACCGATGCTGCCGGAGAATCACCCGTAAGCCTCCTTCACTTTGTGAGAGAAATCAACCGGGTTCTTAAATGAAAATAGGGACAGATGTCAAAATAGATCTTTCAGGTCTCATTGACAAGGGGCTCGGTACACGTCCCATTAAGGAGAAAAAAAAAATTTAAATAGCTATTTTAGATGGTTTCCACCAGTTTTGGCCCCCAAAAACACAAATTAGGTACGCCCCTTTTTTTTCAAATGATCTTTGATCATTGGTGGTGCCATTTAATTGTCTTGATTCACCTGTTGATAACTACTTAAAAATTATTACACAATGGCAAATTATTACACACTGGCAAATTATTACACACCGGCAAATTATTACACAACGGTAAATTATTACACCACGGTAAATTATTACACAGCTCATCTACCAAGAAGGGGCTGGATTTCGTTGATAGGTACTTTTGCAGCTTGAACAACCGTTGAAGTATTATTGATGGGTAAATTATTACACAATGGCAAATCATTACACAACGGTAAATTATTAGACAACGGTAAATTATTGCACAACAGCTCATCTACCATGAAGGGGCTGGATTTTGTTGATAGGTACTTTTGCAGCTTGAACAACCGTTGAAGTGTTATTGATGGGTAAATTATTACACAATGGCAAATTATTACACAAAGGCAAATCATTACACAATGGCAAATTATTAGACAACGGTAAATTATTGCACCACAGCTCATCTACCATGAAGGGGCTGTATTTTGTTGATAGGTACTTTTGCAACTTGAACAACCGTTGAAGTATTATTGATGGGTAAATTATTACACAATGGCAAATTATTACACAAAGGCAAATCATTACACAACGGTAAATTATTAGACAACGGTAAATTATTGCACCACAGCTCATCTACCATGAAGGGGCTGGATTTTGTTGATAGGTACTTTTGCAGCTTGAACAACCGTTGAAGTATTACCTATTGATGGGTAAATTATTACACAATGGCAAATTATTACACAAAGGCAAATCATTACACAATGGCAAATTATTAGACAATGGTAAATTATTGCACCACAGCTCATCTACCATGAAGGGGCTGGATTTTGTTGATAGGTACTTTTGCAACTTGAACAACCGTTGAAGTATTATTGATGGGTAAATTATTACACAATGGCAAATTATTACATAAAGGCAAATCATTACACAACGGTAAATTATTAGACAACGGTTATGTGGGTCTGCGATCCACATAATATGTGTAGAATAGTACATATTATATTATAGAGACGGGTTATCTATACAGAGAGCTGTGATCTGTAACAGAAGGGTATTCTGTACAAAATAATAAACCGTTGTGCATGGATTTGCAGCGTTTTTTACATTTTTCTTCATGTACTTAGTCAATATTTTTTAACTCCCACAGGCAAGGTCTCTCCTTGTGCATGTCTATCATTAATTCTATCAATTCGTTCTGCCACTCTTTTTTACCCATTTTCAAACCACACCGATAAAAACCGATTTCTATATAGAGAAGAGATCTCAGGGGACAACAGAACTAGGGGAAAACTAGTGGACATCTGAAAGTTAAGGGGGCGCAGACCCTGTTTTTTGTCAGTTTCTTCACGTTTTCTCTGGCTGTGGTTAACTTACAGTTCTGGGGAAGGTCTTAATACGCATTATATTAACCCGTGAATAGAGTTAGGGTCATAGCTCTAAATGATTCCTGAAATTTCCGAAAATTCATATTCAAAAATGTAGTTTAAAAAACTTTTTCTTGAATGTTTGTGTTTTACGACATTTTCGGAGAGATAATAAAGTTTATAATCCAAGAATCAAAATTTTGTTATGTAAAATAAGAAAGAAAACGTGAAGAAAATTTTTACGTATTTTGAAAAAAGGCTCGAGAAAGGGGGCGCCGCCTGTAGGCAATGTGCCGAGTCTCTCCCCCTTCACACGCAACCACCCTGCCCTGTTGCTTCGCTCGTCGTGTAGTCTAGTATAGTATCCATGGCATTATCAGTTCCAGCGGCTCTTTGCCTGGGAAGGAGGTAATTTTCAACGTTCTTGGTCGGATGGGCAAAGGAGGAGGCGGTGTTGCCATATTCACCGGACGAATGGCATCGCTGTAACCCGCACAGTCTGCATCCCAGCTAAGCTTCAGAATATTAGTTCCCTGTTGAGCTGGCCTACCCTTCCTTCCACATGCTCACCTACCTCAGCCTAATTACCGTCATAGTTTTCACATGATTGGATAAGTAATTTTTACAGTATTTTCCCAATTATGTTGGTTACCTACTTTCCTAATTAAAGCTACAATCCAATCAGCCATAATTTTATTATTCATAGTAGGTAGCTACCCTACCTATTTACGGTACGTATTAATTACGTATATCAATTAAATGTTTCATAAACTGGATTAAATTTAGCAAAATCGATTTAAAAAAATAGGGGATGATTGTTCTAAGTGGGTAAACAATTATTTGAGAAATAATCCGCTAGGTAGATCGAAAGTTGACGCCACAATCACTAGGTGCATACCTGAATTCATTTGAGGAAGTATAGGCATGTACCTACTTAATTTTCTTATTTTTTAACTATTCTGCTCGAACTTCTTGTTCGTCACATAATATTATCTGAAAGCCTCGAAACTTACCTTGCCGGCTGAGTGGCGCAAGGTCAATCTCTGACCCATCCGGATTGTTGTAGGTACTATTATTTTTCTGTCTGGGGTACTTTTATGTTATGTAATAATTTAATTTTGAGAGGAGTTTTACTGGGCATTTATATATGTATGTAAATTTGACTGTTTATTTTTTATTTATGTATCAATGTGTGACCAATGAATGTATCGACTGGACACAGATACCTACCTGTGTGAGACAAATAACTTAGGTACTCCCACACAGTGTGAGATTTGTAATTTCATTTCATTTTTATTAATACTTATGTGTACTTCACTCAAAATTAGACATGACTTTTTTAAAGATTGATTACACACTGTCTAAAGTGTTCTACCTGTCATACTAATACAGAATCAATTCAAAGACAAATTATCCAACATGATTTCAAGTACCTACTTTTAATCATCATACCTTTCACTACCTACTTGAATTGAACGACAATAGGAAGAGGATTAGATAGTAACAAATAACTTTTCAGGTGTTTGTTTTATTCAATGACTGAAATGTAAACAAATAGAAAAGTAAATTGGAAAGCTCATGAATAATATTATACAGTTACACTGCTCACATTAGCTTTTATTTTATTTTATTGGACACTGAGTTAGTCTGGATCTAGGTAGGTATTCGGAAATCCATTTAGGTTCATGTTCATTTAAATCGGAGTTCAAACTCGCTTCTTGCTGTATATACGACTGGAGTTGTCAACTTCGGATATCTCGTCAATTCTGATCGTCTTCCTGAACAAAAGTACACAGTAGCAAATTACAACAGGCATTTCTATAATATTAAATGTAAATGTAAATAAAGTGAATGTAATGTAAATAAAGTTTTCCTACATACACTTATTTCATGTATAGGTGCTATCTTCTATAATGTTAATAAATAATGTCAATGACCCCCAAAAATCCTAATTAGACCCCTGTTCTGTGTGAAAAGCAACTGAAATGGTATTTTTCTGCCTTCACTCACCCTTCCATGCCACTTTCAGTGATTTTATATATCAATTTTAGCAGTTTTTACCAATTTTTGACCCCTTAAAAACTCAAATTTGACCCCCTTCAAATTTTATAAAATTGCTTATCCTTTTTGTTTGGCGATAAGAACATTTCGGCGAAATATGGAATTTTTATCACGTAACCAAGGTCAGGTATCGTCTGGAGTGACACTTAAATAAATGTATATAAATATAGGTATACATTTTTGTTAAAATCTAAGGATGAAATCAGGATGATCTGAAACGGATTCGTCTATAAAATAATTTCAAAAACTTATGTTCTGAAAATTTTGGACCCATTGCAATACCTTCATTTTCCTTAAAAATTCGCGAACATTGTTGTGTGTATTTCATCAGTTTATCTTACCTAATGTTATCTGTAACATTTAGTGCTTTGTTAAATTTAATTTAAATTCAGCTTTCTTTGTAATTTCAAACCTTATTACCGAATTTTCAAAGAAAATAAAGCTATTGCTATGGGTAACATTTTCAGAACATGAATTTTTGAAATATTTTTATAGGCAAATCCGGTTCAGAGCATCCTAAGTTCATCCCTAGATTTTGGCAAAAATTTATTATGTAGATTTATGTGCCACTACAGATGATATCTGTCCTTGGGTAGGCACATGGTAAAAATTCCAGATTTCTCCAAACCGTTTGTATTGCCAAAAGGGAATGGATGAGTTCGAAGATGAGCAATTTTCAAATTCCAAGGGAGTCAAATTGGAGTTTTTAGGGGCTAAATGTCGGCTAAAATTGCTATAAAAATCATTGGAAGTTGTACGGAAGGTTGAGTGAAGACAGAAAAATACCATTTCAGTTGTTTTTCACACAGAATAGGGGTCAGATTTTGATTTTTTGGGGTAAAAAATTGGTATTAATGGTAAAATCAATATTAATTCACCTGACGTTGTGTGGGGTGGTTAATGACGACGGAGGTACTACCTCGATGATAAAACTATTTTTCTCAAAAGCAAGTGGGACAAATTTGACGTTATTAGGGTCAAACCAAACATCGGTAAAAATGGGTAAAATCACGAAGTTATAATTTTAAGAAAAGTGGTATGGATTCTCGCTATATCATCTTTTTACACAATATCAGGAATATTTCTTTGAAAATTCGCTCTTATAGCCATGCTACGTGAAAGGATGTTTTTTCTATTTCCGATAACCCCGCCCCCCCTTTCAACACTACGCCACTGCGTATTATAAATCTGTGCTGATCTGGCAAAACGTGGTAGGTAAGTCCAATACAGATGATTTCACAGGAGAGCGTGTCAAAGTTTTGCAGGTTCAGAGAAGCGCATGAAGAATCTGGGGAATGTTATATTACAGCGAAATATTTGATCTGCTTCTAATAATAAGAAGTATTACCTGATTTTTACTCAAAGAAAGACCATTTGGTGGGAGACATCACTGTCTGCCAGACTCTGGATCGGATGTTGTTTGGACATGAACTGAGAACAGAAAATAACATAAAATCAGTAAATTTGGGTATACTGATTGCAATGAATTAGAAATATCAATGAAAACCTTGGAAATACATTTTAATCTATCGAGTATCTGCTTGGTGTTTTGACTGATGTGAAGAGTTGGGAATTTACAGTATTTCTTAGGTTTTTATTGAGGTTTCCTAATCTACAAAACCAAAAAACCTTGGAAACACATCCATCTATATTAACCATGGAACATTCTTTTAGCGAATTTTCAAAGAAAATGAAGCTATTTTTTTTAAACTTATTGCAATTCAATTTTGACGTTCAGAGTAGGGTAGGTAGCTACCTTTTTTATTCATTGATAAGATTCATTGATAAGATTCATTGATAAGATTTTTTTATTCATTGCTCATCGCAGATTGTATCTGCTTGATATTTTGACTGATTGAATTGAAAGAAACAGTAAATGAACAGCCAACATTTCTGTAGATGTCCAACGGAATCATAACTACGGAGATTTAGCCGCAGGATATTTTACAATAACTTTCCAACGAAGGTTAACGATTTTCGTGGAATGCTGGGTTGAGTTTTACTCCCAAACTACGGAGAACGTAGGTACTAATTACGTGACAATCATTAGACTAACACACAAAATCGGTATACTACTACTACTACTACATCTGAAAACTATTTCAATTTGTTGCTCTACACAGAAAACACTAAGGATTAATTAGGTACCTAATTATGTAAATCTGCGGTATCAACTTACTGTTCTGCGCCTCTTTTTTTCGCCTTTGTTACCGATGTTTCTCCTGGTCCACTTCTTCGGCGATGGAGGCATACACTTTGATACACTAGACGGATATCACTACGAATGAACAATAGTATATACTGATACTAACGTGAATGAACCGCGTGAGAGAAGAAGGAGAACAAAGGAATGAACTAAAAACAGAGTATAACCTGTGGAGCGGAAAACTTGCAGAGGGAGAGGAGAAGCTCACGTACCTAATCACGAATGTTATAGTGTCCATAAGGCAATGGAATTGATAACTAAAAACCAACTACGCACTTACAACAACCATCGAAATTCGGCAGGACGATCGCACTGCCCCTACCGGTGGGCCCCAAATCTCCAAATCTCGCTGGGAATCTTCCCGCGGAAGCGATATGGAAGTGATGTTCAGCGCACTCTCGTGGTTGGGGGTGTTACTGGCCTTCCCGTCCCGCGCTCTGCCCGATCCATCTAACAGATCTTTGAACCTCAGACATCGCTTCCGAGAAGTCTGCAGGTTAGTGGGGGACGCCCGACTATGATCTGCCAGATTTGAACTCTCGCCGATATGGCTTGGCCGATTTTCATATCTTTCATCTTTTTAACACCCACTAACGCACAGATATTTCCCACAGATATCGTTTAAAAACGCCAAAACTGCCGCAGATATCTGCTCGTGTATGGCAAGCTAATACCAGTGAATAGGAGGGGTGTTAGGTATTGATTTTCCTGGACAAACATGAAGCAGACCTACTAGTTTTACTACTCATCCTTTGAACACAGCTGATGACCTGTGTTACGAATCATAGAAATAAATTGTTTACTGTTTGTCCTAAATTATGTTTGAATTTGTTTTTGACAAGTTTGTGCTAGTAAATTCTAGCGCACGTCCACTACTTGATGCTATCTACAAGAAGTTATCTCATTTTTGTTACAGGGTAATTGATGAAACAGAGCTGGACCTGCACCTCACCCTCATTGCTGAGAGAGACTAACTGTGCATTATATTAAAATGGATCTAAAAATTTTTCTTGATCCTTTCATTTTTTATCTGCATTTGTTTTGGGAACATGTTTCAACTTGAGTTCATCCAAATTTGGTTTGGGGACGTATTGTTCAAAATTAGGTAATTCACTTTTCAGTTGGCTACAAATCGTTCAAACCGGTCATCCGTGTTTTGTCCGGCTCAGTTTATCAGAAATGATCCACCTTTTCTATTTTGAATGAATTATATTGGTATAAAAGGGACTACTTATAATTGATTTTGTTTTCACCAGTTATCAGGTATGATTTGGTCATTTATAATGACTAATGACATAATCAAAAATTATGTCGAAGACCACCATCCTTCCAGAAGTATTGTAGGGCAATCTGGGTTAAGATCCTGTAGATCACTAACACACAACCCTTCCATTAGAAGATAAGAGCTTAAAGAAGGGGAATTGTATAGATTTGAGTTCAAGGTTAGCGCATGCTTAGTGGCTACAATTCAGGCGATTGTTATGAAGTGCATTCATTTCTTCATTCATGCGAAGTAATCGAGATAGTGATTTTTGACGGTTTCCATCAATTTTGGCACCCAAAAACACGACCTCGGCTCCCTTCTTTTTTTTACAGCTTATCTTTGAACATTGATAGTACCATTTAATTGTCTTGATTCACCTGTTGATACTACTTTTAGTGTTATTATACAAATTTATGGTGAATCCAGACAATTTCCCAGATTTTTGACTCACAAAAAATGAATTTCGGGAGCTTAACCTTTGTTACAACCTCAATTCTTCACTCTTTGGTCAAAATCAACTTCGTTTTCGGTCTTATCGCCCTACAAAACATAGAAAACGATACATCACAAGCTTGTGTTCACTAAAACCTCAAACAAACCTCGAAAACCCCTATTTTTACACCCATGTTTTTCTCATAACGCCCCTGGGTGTATTCCGATCGGGCTGCCGAGCTTTGGAGCACAACTAGGATCCAGATGTATTCCCAAATGGGGACCCAAACTGTGTGCGGAAGAACTACGATATTAGACCAAAATTTAATATAAATATAAGGCTAAAACTTCGCTAGAACCTCAATTTTCACTCACTGGTCAAAATCGACATCTTATTCGGTCTTCTCGTCCTAAAAAACATGGAAAACGATACCTCAAAAGCTCATGTGACTAAAACAAAACAAAAAAACCCTACTTTTATACCTTTGTTCACTCATAACACCCCTGGGCATATTCCGATCGGGCTGCAAAGTTGGACCAATCATGAACGAGAGATGGGGGCAAAGGATCATCCCAGTCATACTTGGCGTGACATACTTCACGCTGAATGCATCGCGCAAGTAATGATATGGGCATTACCCATCCAGCCGGATCATAGATTCTACCTACCTGGCTCGCGAGCTCTCGTTTAGTAGACACCGTCGGTGTGGTAGGTACTCGGAACAAAAACGTATCTGAGCGGGGTTCCCACGATATTCCCAGCATTTTCAACGGGTTTCCACCTTCCTCCTCAGTACTTAGATCCACACATTCAGAACGAGGAAGACGGTGGTCCATCGGGATACCCCGCAGAAGCTTGGGATCGTTAGCTGCCCACTTTCATAGCTCCAATTCAGTTGTCTTGAGCAGGGCCTGTGCACGGCGTGATGCGGTACATAATAGTGAACTTGTTGAGGTACCGGGGTTCTACAGGATGCATGTGACCAAGTTCCAAGTACTCATGAATGAATTTACGTTACGCTTCCGCTAAAATTGGATCCTTCTTGAACTTGGACTCCATGCGGTAAAATTGCCGTAAAGCAATATTCCGTGAGTCGCCAAGCGAGGCACGGTCTTGTGCAAAGGGAAGGGGTACAATGTATCTACCCATAGCGGTACGTCGAACGTTCTCGACAAATATTCTTTCCGCTATTTGTTCCGCCGGGGTCCATGGAACCTCTTCCACTGACTCAACCTGAAACATCCTACATAGCAATTCATCAGTATTGTGGGTGGATTGCACTAAACTTGGAAGAGCGGCAACTGTTTCTCTTTTGAATTCAATGCGGCCAGGGAGAATTGGCTCACGACTGCTCGTACAGAAACTAGAGGCCAATTTGAACAATGACATTTGGTTCGGATATACCGTAGGATCTGGAGGAATTACTGAATTTAATTGCGGATAAACAAAACCTTCCTAGGGGTCTCCGACACCGGAGCACTATTACCTTTCAGTGTCTTGAGAATACTTATGATTTCTCGATGCATCTTGGCTCTGTACTGTTTTTGACTGCGTTCCTTTTGCATAACAGTGAGATTTGAGCACGCTATGGGTACCTGACGTAACTCAGTTGGAGCGTCCTCCGCTCTGAAATTTTGTTCTAGAACTTGTTCCCAACCTCGGAACGAAGGAGCCACGGCGAACCTCCGACAGGGGAGACTATCTCGTCTCGGACTATTTGCATAAATGTTCCCACTCCGATGATTAAATTGATCTCCGCAGACACGTTGAACTGAGGATCTGCTAACTCATCGCCTAGGTTCTCAATGTGTGGCCAAGCGTTAATAGAAAAGGTGGACGAAGGAATAGAAGCAGTTACCTGAGGCATCACGTAGCCCAGCAACGGCAATCTCCTGCCAGTTTGAGTGTGCAGGAAAAATGACGCCTCCCCAGAAGCGGGTTGCACCTTGCCACCAACCCCAGCAATACCTAGTTTAGAGCGTTCTAATGTAAGTCCCGCAGCCTTCACTAATCTATGAGATATTAGATTTATTTCAGAACCGCTGTCGAAAAGCGCGCGGAACAGGGTACCTATAGACCTTCCTGACTGGGAAATTTCAACCATTGCTGTGGGAAGCAATCCCTTGAACTTACTGAACTTGAGGCACGACCTACCGAAGTCCTCAAATTCCCTGGAACTGCTATAACGCTTGCCTGAACCTACCTAACTGTGGTGATAGATTTGTACTAGTACCTACCTCCGACCTAGTCTGATCCCAAATAGAACTTTGCCTAGCATTGAGTGTATGAGGGGCAGGACCACTCGCTACACTCATCTGAACTTGCTCGTCATTCCCTACTCCGAACTTACGCGTGCCTGGCCTACCTATGGGGGAAGGCAACACAGCGGACCTGAAATGGACCTTACTTGTCGAGCTAGAACTATCCGACCGGTTCGTGCAATGAGGGACCCAGTTGCTGTGTTTTCCGTCCCAATCTGGGCGAGGTGTCAAGACAACGCAGGTATCGTCCCCGGTGGTCCTAGGTACTAACATGCACACGTCATGGTTGACAGCCGAGCTACTGTCCAATTTCTTAAAGGTACACACCCTACCTACGGGATCGGAATGAACATAGGAATCGCATTGGGGACTCAATTTGGTACATGAACGGATTTCATTGCCACAGTTATTCAAAATGGAATTATTACATTTTTGAACTTCAAAGTTTGTACCAGAGCTTGACAAAATTTGGGACTGATTTGAGGGGTATTGGGGTCCCACTGACGCAATCCACCGAGAACTAAGTGCTTGAACGTACTTTTGCTTTGAACTGGTGGTGGATTTGCGTGCAGTTGGGCCTCTTCAAACGGAAGCGACTGAGGAGTCACCAGCGTCCTGTATTTTAACGTACAGGGATGGCTCCGAATTGGACATCTTGTCCGGGACGCGTCTGAAGGACGAAGAGTTCCCCCCGTTTGCGACTGAGGGATCTAATTTTTGGGCAGTTTTGGGGCCGGCCTCGCTCACCGTACTTGGTTGGTCGCAGTGCAGCGACGGATGGTGGTCCCGCCGACACCGACATCTAAGCTGTCAGTTCAACTGTCTGGCTCGATATGATTGTTGGATAGAAATAACAGATGTTTCTGAAAATAACGTTAAATAAACAAAACATTATTCAATTTACCGGTTCTCCTAAACTACTTGCTCCTTTTTGATAACTCATAAATATTGAACATGAGCTTCTGAGGTATCGCTTTCCATATTTTTTGGGGCGAGAAGACCGAATATGAAGTTGACTGACTAAAGAGTGAAGAACTGAGGTTTTGACGAAAGTTCAGCTCTCAGAATTCATTTTTTATGAGTCAGAAACCTGGGACTTTGTGTGAAGTCACCATAAATTTGTATACCACTAGAAGTAGTATCAACCGGTGAATCAAGAAAATTAAATGGCACTATCAATAATCAAAGATGATATTGTTGTTTAAAAAAAAGGAGCCCTATCAGTGTTTTTCGGGGCCAAAATTGGTGGAAACCTTCAAAAACCGCTATTTCAATTATTGCACATGAAAGAAACAATAAATGAACAGCCGACATTTCTGTAGCTATGTCCAATAGAATAATAAACCCAAGTGACAAGGACTTAGTAGCGTTTTTCCAAGATTCCAGAACTACCTACCTCACAATGGTTAAGGGGGTCCCGCCCAGGCAGGAGGGGTGCAATGACGTCACCCGCTGCCAAAATGTTGAAGACCTATTGGGTGATTATAAGATTATTGGCGATAGATCTTCCACTTCGGGAACGAACTTACTCTGAAAATCGGACCTAGCCTAACTTGTAAAAGTGATAGTGTAGTGTCAGAAAAATTACTGCAAGAATTCTAGATCACCTCCAGAAGAAAACAACCATCAATCATGGACTTACCTTGCTTCCTAGAACTCCACTATAAGACCTGAGCTCAATTTAGCAAAACTCCAAAAATGTTGGGAGTATCATAGTTCAGGCTCTCGAATCTCCCTGACCCAACTTGCTTGTCTTTTGCGAATGGAAACATACCTTACATCACAAAGGGGGAAAGTTGGAACAATAGGGCAATAATTCCCGAAAGATCCTTCTTATCCCAAGGCACTATCATAGGCCACGGTGGATTCGTGAGGAAATAAACCCCGATCCCCAAGGAACGGATCTAGGCTTACTAGCTCCCGAAAACTCCGAGGTCCATCCCAAAAGACAAGGAAGTTTACGAAAATTCGGCTTTTCAACCGATACGAACGAAAAGAGAAATGTTTTTCTGAAGATTTGAAAAGTTACTCGAGCTCAGGATCCTATGAGAAGAGCGGCCAAGCCGACAATGAGCAGCCTATAGCCACATGGTAGGAGGTGACCACATTTATAGTTAAAATACGGAAACACGAAGACAAAACCTAGTTTCTCTCGGATATCTGGATAACACTCCTAGGGTAAAATAAACAAATAAGAATGAGGGTCAAACCGAGAGGGAAACTAATTTAGTCTTAAAATGTTCGGGAAGGTGAACTGGAACTAAAATACCTGGAAAAGGATCCTAGATGGCAACTTGAAATTTCCTAAAATTGTGTGCTATCTATGAAAATGGGACAAGATGCTGCCAAAACTAAATCACCAGGAAAGGATACGGGTTTTGCAATTAACAGGTACAAAATCCATATTCAAGCCCTCAAGATTTATTGAACTAATAATGAAATAAAGAAATGAAAAAGGAAAACATAGATAGGAAGTGAGTACAAAGAAAGCGAATACATGGATCCAAAAAAATTTCTTAACAAGCTAAAAATGCACTAAACCTGAAAAGGATAAAATAATAAAAAGCCTAACTTCAACCCACAAATGAATCTATAAAATGATCTAACTAGAACCTACATTAAGGCTAAATGTAACGCTTTTAGTTGCAAAACCTGCCACCACGTGGCAGCACCAAAATGAAGGAAATTTCCTTGACTCCTCACAGGAGAACGAATCAAGATATTTTGAATCTGAAAACGGATTTGATAAGATATCAACCCATAGTTTGGACAAAATTGGTTTAAAAAATTTGCACAATTTTTTTGCGCACTGTTCAAAAAATTTTTGGATTAAATTGAAACTTTTTCAAAAATGTGGCCTTATACAGCAGTGTGCCCATGCATACAGTGTACAAATCCGTTTTTAGAATTTCGATCGGTCAACAATTACGATCGTAATCCTTAAGATTGGTGAAACAATAGATTGGAAACAATAGTAGGGCTGAGGGGGTGGAGGAGTGCGCGCGCGAGAGGGGGGCATTTTAGTGAGGTGGGGCCCGCCGCCACGACCCCTCGTATGAACGTTCTCGGAATCGAGTCTTCCTGATGTTGGTTGGAAAAGAAGTTTTGTCTGTGAACAGGATTGGGTCATAGCCAAGTCAAATTGGACTTGTGCTTGCTGCCCAATAAATGTGCACTAGCTGGAAATTATTTTAATCGAATTTGGGCATAATACGAGTAATGTGAGTTTGCGACGGACTCTGGCTTGTGCTAAACTTTTGAGAGTCAAAAAACTGCGAAATTTTCGGACCTTTTTCAGCTTTTTCGCTTCTCGAAAACTATTTTCACTATAATTATGCTAGAATAAGGAGCATAAAATTGCGCGTCGATTGGAGTTTAGTACGTCAAAATCGCTTCAGCCATTTAGCTAAAATCGCTAAAAATAAGTCTTTTTCGATTTTTCCCAAATTTGTCGATACGTCCCTAAAATTTTGATACGTGATTCCTAAAAGCACATATTTTTCAAAATAGGCTCAAATTTCACATTTTTAGACACTTTTCCCAAAATTGGTATTTTCGGAAACTGGCTTGGTGCGGTATCCTAGAGTGTGATTGTCTCTTAGAAGATGAATAAATCGTTTTGGTTTATTATTCTGTGAATAATACACCTATGTAATCGTTCAGCAAAAATTTTTTGGAACACCCCCTCAAAATTTTTTCTTACACGTTTCAAGGTGTCTAGATTCAAAAAATGCAATGTCCGTCCGCCGTCCGCCGTGTCACGCATAACTGCCTCAAAATTGGTCCAATTGAGTCGAAATTTGCACCAAATACTCATCTAGGGCAGAAATGGTGCCCGCAAGCTTTTCAGCTCGATCGGACCAACGGTTTGGATTTTATGGACAAAAAACTGGCAAAAATGAGGCGTTTTTTAGGAGTTTTGAAGTGAAAACCGTTGAACGGGTAGTAACGCCCATAATTACCGTAAAAATGGTCGAATGTGATTCAAATTTGGAGGGTAGGTGGGGGTTGGTCCAAAGATGGTATCTATATTAGGGATGTTTGTTACCTAAAAGTATCGGAAAAAACACGGGAAAAACGAATTAATAGCACATTGTTTATAAATGGTGAAAAAATTGTTTGACATTTTGATATTGATGGAGTACAGTTCTATATGTCCGCAAGAATAATAAACCCCTTGTGACAAGTACTTTGCAGCGTTTTTTATTTACTTTTGTACATATATTGTGATAACATAAATAGGTATTATGCTTTTTGCCGTGAAAAGAATCACAGTTTCACAGACAAAGATTCGAATTTATAATATAATAAGGATAATAAGGATAGAGATAGAGATAATAATAACCCCTACACATATATCCATGTCACGAGGTATCTGCTTACAGAGTACCTAGATAGTTCCTCTTATGAACTCGCCAAAAAGGTTGCCCAAATTCCAAGCCGACACTTCGATTTGATTTGGATTTGATTTTTTCGAAATCAGGTGACGTTTATGCAACTGTGTTTACATAACTATTATAGTCGATGAATCTGAATGGTATTTACTTTGCCAACAGTATGTACCTACCTGATGTTTTTGATGTGCCAAAACTTTATTGCACTGCTCTAACAAAAATTGGCTTCACAAAAATGGACTTCTACAACAACGCGTGCGTCCATATTTCGTAACTCCGTTACCCAATTTTCATGGAAAATGTTGCGATCATAGTGTTTAGTAGGTTTCATGAGGTACTATGGTGCATTAGGTTTGGTGCATTAGGTACTATGGTGCGAAACTTTAGTGTTTCCAGAGCGAAAACTCTGGACACAAATTAAAAAATTTTTGTTTGGGTAAAGATAAAAAACTTTAAAAAACTAGCGACTACTTCTTCCAAATTCAAGGAAAATTGGAAATAACGATGAGAGAGCGTTGTTTTTTCGTAGTTTGGACCCCTAGGGATCTACATTACGAGATAATACAAAGGGATCGCTCATTCTGGGAGGAAAAAATGATAACAAAGTTGAAATATTGTTATGAAAATGTTCTGCTCCCAGAAATTATTGTGATCCAAGGATACCACGTTCGCTGGAAATACGGGAGCCTACCCAGGACTTGGGATGAAAATTCCTCAAAGTATAATACTTTATTTTGAAAGCAAATATAGTATATTCAACAGCAGAAATGTTTCAAGTGTTTGATGATCTGTACCTATATGTCCCCTAATTTCGATACTGCTCAGATTTGAAATACCCAGTTTAATTTTTCAAGACTAGATTCATGGACTATGATTTTACACGCTGTCCCATAAAATTCGCGTAGGTACCTATATGAAAGATTTATCGACTTGTATTTTTTGAAACATCTATATGCATGTAGGCACGCTGTTGTAGGTACCTGCCAATCTTTGTGAACAATAAAAAATTGTTGCAGGGCGCAAAAGTAACAAAATTATTTTGAAAGTGTGTATGTAGTCTGTATGTATGTATTTAGGGACACAACTTGCAATACAATCTAAAATTATTTGAGTTTTGAAATACTTCACTACTAAATTCCGGATGTGACAATACGTTTTGGAGATATAGCGAAAAATACGAAAAAAAATTGGATTTCACAACGCGGTTTTGAAAGTGGTGGTAGGTATGGTATTTTAGCTGTATCTCGGAAACTATTGAGTCTACCGAGCCTATTCTAGTATTCTAGCAAATCTAATTCAGTTTCAAAATGTACACTTTTTGTCAAAAACGCGCTCTATCATGGCCAAAATGGGGGAAAAACAAAAAAGTGCGAAAATTTTGAGGTTACTCGCATTTTGACCAAAGTTTTGGGGGCCACCGTTGTCAAAAACATGGATTTTGCGTATCAGTCACATCCCCTACAAGAAAAAAACGAAATCTACTACCCCAAACTTAGGCCCCCCTTTTCTCGTAGTCCACAAACGTGAGACAAGGCTTGACCCAATCCTGTTCACAGACAAAACTTCTTTTCCAACCAACATCAGGAAGACTCGATTTTGATGCCGACCTTGAGTAGGAGAATTCGGAGAACGTTCATACGAGGGGTCCAGGCGGCCGGAACCACCTCACCAAACTGCCCCCCTCGCACGAGCGCACTCCTCCACCCCCTCAGCCCTACTATTGTTTCCAATCTATTGTTTCACCAATCTTAAGGATTACGATCGTAATTTTTGACCAATCTCAAATCTGAAAACGGATTTCTACACTGTATGCATGGGCACACTGCTGTATAAGGCGACATTTTTGAAAAAGTCTCAATTTAATCAAAAAATTTTTGAACAGTGCGCAAAAAATTGTGCAAATTTTTTAAACCAATTTTGTCCAAACTATGGGTTGATATCTTATCAAATCCGTTTTCAGATTCAAAATATCTTGATTCGTTCTCCTGTGAGGAGTCAAGGAAATTTGCCCCCGATAGTGCTGCCATCTCTTATCTGAGAATCTCACTAACTTGTCGTTACATTTAGCCTTAACAATTTGGTCGATACATTAACAAATTTTTCTTTGATGAATGACCTTTTCCGTTAAGTAACTTAGAAAAGAAAATTCTCCCCTAAATCCTAGAAAATACTCTCACGGAAACCCCAAAGATAAGAGTTTTGAGATGGAACCACCATCACAAGATTTGAATCAACTTTTGGTGTTTTACATTTATTCCTTAGGCATGGAGATAGAGTTAAGTTAGAAAAAAAACCCCTTGAGGGCAAAGTTAACTTAAAAGGGGAAAAAAACCTAACCCTATCCCCATATATTCTTATAATACTTCTCACTTGATCAAACCACAAAGAATAATTTGCATAAAGGCCAATTGCCCACGAGATTTTCGAAACTAGTATGGTAAATTTGAAAAAGATTTAGGTTTCTTTGAGTGCCAAGATTCTGTAACCCCGTTGCGTTTTAGCATTTTCAAATAGGAATTTGTCTTAGGTTGGGATACTCTAATAATTTGGACTACGAGGGAAGAACCCAGTTCTTACCTTAATGCAGCAGGAGGAGCGTCGTCCAGGGAATCTTCAGCAGCCAAGTCTCCAGATTCCGACTTCTCCCTTTCCCAAGTCAACTCCGACCTCCCACTCCCCGTTTAATTAGAAAAGCTTATACTCCGAGGAGAGGGGCGACAGAGCGAATTCCAGGAAAAGGGGCCCCCGTAAAACGGTGGATTGATGACTGAGGCCATACTGAGAGAGATTATTTCCGAATATTGGAGAATTTATATAGTTGACAATAGAAGGAGGGACATGACGAAATTCGCCCGTATTCACTAAATATTCTAATTGATAACTGTGACAGTTGTTTTGGGAATTTCGTCACGTCACACATCCCGTCTGAGTCGGGAAAAACTCGACCCCGAGTTAAACGTTTTGCCCTAGGCTTGTTTCGGGCGTAGAATTTTGTGATTTTAGTATCTGGCGCCCTGGAGGGGCTTCCCGCCTACTGGTTTTCTTTGTGGTTTCATCCTAACAGGAGTAATTGTATTTGGTGGTTCAAGCGGGGACAAGTCAACCCCATGTATGTTAGTGTTTCTACAAGGAATTAAAAGTTTGATCCTAACCTAAAGTGAGAGTAGAAGCGTAAAACTAAACGAGGCCTTACCTAATGAAAGGAGGTGTATTACTTAACTAACTAGTTATTGTCTGTACTGTTGCGCTGTCACTTTCTTCGCGCACTGTCGCGACGCGGGACTTGCCGACCTGTTGGACCGTCGTTGTCCTGTTTGCTCTAGTGGTGGCCCGTGGGTCTGCCTCGAGTCGTGGTGGCCGGTGGGGGCTGGAGATCGGGATGAGCGTCCACGGCATCCAATTTCTGTTGGCGTGTCCTGGTGCTGGTTGTGTCGAGCAGCGACGGTGGGGACACACACCGGAGCTCTGGTCTCTGGGCTCGGGCTCTGGGTGGCGCGCACTGAAAGGCATGTTTCCCCCGGTGTGGGCATCTCGATATGCAGCGAAGTTCGGCGGTACATGGAACAAAAATTTAACCGAAACACAGTAGGATTAGAATTATGTCATTGTACTTAAACTTAAGGGTGGGTAGTCCCCCTGAAAAGGAAAATTGTTATGATTAGCGAAGAAGGTAGAATAAGGGTTGATACTACTGTACGATCGTGTTTCGTCGTCGAGCTCTGTCCAGGTTGGCTGTTATGTCCCGGCTCCCCCTCCCAGTCCAATTTTTTTTCTTCCTTTTTTTTTTGAAATTCAAAGCGGTTCAGGAATTTGTCGTTTGTGGTAATTCCCGGGTTTTTTTTTTCTCTAACTTTATTGTTCGTTTGGTTATTGGATCCCATGATTCCCGTGTTTTAATTATTAATTTCATCGGTTTTATTTCTTGTTTGCCAGTGGTTTGACCGGTGGGGTTGCGTTGGTTTTTTTTTTTTGTGCCTAGCAGTTACCCCCCCCCCCCCCCTTGATGCCCCTTTTGTGCCCAATGTTACGTGGCGGGGACTTCGGGGTGGAGCAGAGATGGTTTCGGTCGAGGCTTTCACCCCACAGTGGCATGAAGCCCCCAAAACCACCCCCGCTAAACCCTTCTCTCCCTGCCGTACTCCTAATCCTTCCCTGATCTACGGGAATTAAATGCAAATGGCTAAGTGGCCTGTCTAATAATTGAAACTCAAAACCAAATGAAGTTACTTATCTTTACCTTGTTAAACTAAAGGGGGCGTTCCACCAACCGTTTCCCTCCCATAAATGAGAGAAGAAACAGTAAACAAAATAATGATTATTTTAGTTTACATCAAAATAAAATCGAGGTAGAGCAACTCTTATCTCATCCACCCAAATTTTTACTGAAGTAAGTGACTCCTCTACCATCGTCCGCCTCGTAGCTTCACCAAACGCATCTTGTCCCTATGGCTAATCGTGTACCTACTTTGAATTTCTGCAATTAAAAGACCTATCGGGTGATTATAAGATTATTGGCGATAGATCTTCCACTTCGGGAACGAACTTACTCTGAAAACCGGACCTAGCCTAACTTGTAAAAGTGATAGTGTAGTGTCAGAAAAATTACTGCAAGAATTCTAGATCACCTCCAGAAGAAAACAACCATCAATCATGGACTTACCTTGCTTCCTAGAACTCCACTATAAGACCTGAGCTCAATTTAGCAAAACTCCAAAAATGTTGGGAGTATCATAGTTCAGGCTCTCGAATCTCCCTGACCCAACTTGCTTGTCTTTTGCGAATGGAAACATACCTTACATCACAAAGGGGGAAAGTTGGAACAATAGGGCAATAATTCCCGAAAGATCCTTCTTATCCCAAGGCACTATCATAGGCCACGGTGGATTCGTGAGGAAATAAACCCCGATCCCCAAGGAACGGATCTAGGCTTACTAGCTCCCGAAAACTCCGAGGTCCATCCCAAAAGACAAGGAAGTTTACGAAAATTCGGCTTTTCAACCGATACGAACGAAAAGAGAAATGTTTTTCTGAAGATTTGAAAAGTTACTCGAGCTCAGGATCCTATGAGAAGAGCGGCCAAGCCGACAATGAGCAGCCTATAGCCACATGGTAGGAGGTGACCACATTTATAGTTAAAATACGGAAACACGAAGACAAAACCTAGTTTCTCTCGGATATCTGGATAACACTCCTAGGGTAAAATAAACAAATAAGAATGAGGGTCAAACCGAGAGGGAAACTAATTTAGTCTTAAAATGTTCGGGAAGGTGAACTGGAACTAAAATACCTGGAAAAGGATCCTAGATGGCAACTTGAAATTTCCTAAAATTGTGTGCTATCTATGAAAATGGGACAAGATGCTGCCAAAACTAAATCACCAGGAAAGGATACGGGTTTTGCAATTAACAGGTACAAAATCCATATTCAAGCCCTCAAGATTTATTGAACTAATAATGAAATAAAGAAATGAAAAAGGAAAACATAGATAGGAAGTGAGTACAAAGAAAGCGAATACATGGATCCAAAAAAATTTCTTAACAAGCTAAAAATGCACTAAACCTAAAAAGGATAAAATAATAAAAAGCCTAACTTCTACCCACAAATGAATCTATAAAATGATCTAACTAGAACCTACATTAACAATTTGATCGATACATTAACAAATTTTTCTTTGATGAATGACCTTTTCCGTTAAGTAACTTAGAAAGGAAAATTCTCCCCTAAATCCTAGAAAATACTCTCACGGAAACCCCAAAGATAAGAGTTTTGAGATGGAACCACCATCACAAGATTTGAATCAACTTTTAGTGTTTTACATTTATTCCTTAGGCATGGAGATAGAGTTAAGTTAGAAAAAAAAACCCTTGAGGGCAAAGTTAACTTAAAAGGGGAAAAAAACCTAACCCTATCCCCATATATTCTTATAATACTTCTCACTTGATCAAACTACAAAGAATAATTTGCATAAAGGCCAATTGCCCACGAGATTTTCGAAACTATTATGGTAAATTTGAAAAAGATTTAGGTTTCTTCAAGTGCCAAGATTCTGTAACCCCGTTGCGTTTTAGCATTTTCAAATAGGAATTTGTCTTAGGTTGGGATACTCTAATAATTTGAGCTACGAGGGAAGAACCCAGTTCTTACCTTAATGCAGCAGGAGGAGCGTCGTCCAGGGAATCTTCAGCAGCCAAGTCTCCAGATTCCGACTTCTCCCTTTCCCAAGTCAACTCCGACCTCCCACTCCCCGTTTAATTAGAAAAGCTTATACTCCGAGGAGAGGGGCGACAGAGCGAATTCCAGGAAAAGGGGCCCCGGTAAAACGGTGGATTGATGACTGAGGCCATACTGAGAGAGATTATTTCCGAATATTGGAGAATTTATATAGTTGACAATAGAAGGAGGGACATGAAGAAATTCGCCCGTATTCACTAAATATCCTAATTGATAACTGTGACAGTTGTTTTGGGAATTTCGTCACGTCACACTACATTAAGGCAATATTTTTTTAGGGATATTTCTGTTAAGTTTCTTATATATTACAGTCATTCTTGGTAGGATGTCAGCTATACTAAGATACGAATGTGTGTCCAAATACATTAAAAACTCACTTGATGTTGTTGAGTGACATCAAGAAGTACCAGTTTTGCTGGGACTGGGGAAAGCTGTCAGTTCAACTGCCTGGCTCGATATGATTGCTGGATAGAAATAACAGATGTTTCTGAAAATAACGTTAAATAAACAAAACATTATTCAATTTACCGGTTCTCCTACACTACTTGCTCCTTTTTGATAACTCATAAATATTTTAATGGCAAATTACCGTGTATCCTGAAGGCAACTGAAACGAAATGTAATAATCTGTGGGCATTTCTGTCACTTTCTTTGGGGTATCCTCCGAACTTCAAAAACATTGTCAGTTGTTTTCAAATTAGGTAAGTACTTAACCTCTCGTTCAGCAGTTTTTACTTTCCTTACCTGACCTGAAAGGTCAAGTAATGCAATCGGGCTGAAATAAAATGTCTGGCCAAGAAAAGGTACACTCAAGGTATTCGCAACAGGTACTCAAACCATATCTTTACGTTCCAGAAAGATGTACCTACCTGTGTGCGTGTGTTTGTATGTAGGTATGTAACGTGTGTAGGTGCACGATTGCAACCTTAATTTACAAGGTAAAAAAAATCTTATTTCGAGGCTAGACTTCTACAAACAAAAGAAAGCTCCTGCAGAAATTTCAGATCTATCTATGGAGGAAATACCTGGAAAAGTAGGTAAAAAAACCTCGTCTTTCTAGCTTTTCCGACATTTTCTCCAAAATGAATTGAGAGATTCTCTCACAGTGAACGTACGTTGAAAGTAATCCCCTTTGTCCTTTTTATTTTCATTGCTAGTACAGTAAACTTGAGGATGGCATGTCAACTAAAACTGTAAACAACCATAGATAACCTAATACGTTAGTTAGGTACGTGAGTATACCTACTTCAGTCAATATGGGTAGAGAGACATCAAAATGTGGGCAGACATCGAAACTGGATTGAAAACTTATGTTAGAAGGATTTTACGTTTGTGCAAATAATCTCGATCGTGTTGATGTGTCTCAGTTTAGGAAAACATCAACACGATGTTGAACTTCTTGATCCTAAAGAAATGTTGCTGTTCATTTATTGTTTCTTTCATGCGCAGTAATCGAAATAGTGATTTTTGACGGTTTCCATCAATTTTGGCACCCAAAAACACGACCTCGGCTCCCTTCTTTTTTTTTACAGCTTATCGATGAACATTGATAGTACCATTTAATTGTCTTGATTCACCTGTTGATACTACTTTTAGTGTTATTATACAAATTTATGGTGAATCCAGACAATTTCCCAGATTTTTGACTCACAAAAAATGAATTTCGGGACTTCATCTTTGTTACAACCTCAATTCTTCACTCTTTGGTCAAAATCAACTTCGTTTTCGGTCTTATCGCCCTAAAAAACATAGAAAACGATACATCACAAGCTTGTGTTCACTAAAACCTCAAACAAACCTCGAAAACCCCTATTTTTACACCCATGTTTTTCTCATAACACCCCTGGGTGTATTCCGATCGGGCTGCCGAGCTTTAGAGCACAACTAGGATCGAGATGTATTCCCAAACGGGGACCCAAACTGTGTGCGGAAGAACTACGATATGAGACCAAAATTTAATATAAATATAAGGCTAAAACTTTGCTAGAACCTTTGCCTCAATTTCCCACTCACTGGTCAAAATCGACTTCGTATTCGGTCGTCTCGTCCTAAAAAACATGGAAAACGATACCTCAAAAGCTCATGTGACTAAAACAAAACAAAAAAAAACCCTACTTTTATACCCTTTTGGTTTATTATTCTCTGAATAATACACCTATGTAATCGCTCAGCAAAAAAGTTTTATAACCCCCCCTCAAACTTTTTTCTTTTCCATTTCAAGGTGCGTAGATTCAAAAAATGCAATGTCCGTCCGCCATCCGCCGTATCACGTGTACAGGCTTCATTTTCGGTCTAAAAAAGTCGTTCTTTCGCACACATGCTCCATTTGGGCCCTAGTTGTGTCCCGAAACTTTTCAGCCCGATCGGAATATTCCCAGGGGTGTTGTGAGTGAAAATGTGTGTAAAAATAGGTACTTTTTGCGTTTGAGCAACATGTTGGTAACATGAGCTTTTGAGGTATCGTTTTCCATATTTTTGGGGACGAGAAGATCGAATATGAAGTCGATTTTGGCCAAGGAATGGAAAATTGAGGTTGTACCAGATGTTCAGCTCTCAAAATTGATTTTTAATGAGTCAAAAACCTGCGAAATCGTCTGAAATCACCATCAGTTTGTAGAATAACACTAGAAAAAGTGTCAACACGTGGATCAAGACGATTAAATGGCACTACCAATGATCAAAGTTAATTTGAAAAAAAAAAGATCGAACCTACCTAATTTGTGTTTTGTTGGCCAAAATTGGTGGAAACCATCAGAAATAGTTATTTCAATTATTTCACATGAAACAAACAATAAATGTACAGCCAACATTTCTGTAGAATAATAAACCCCATGTGACAAGGACTTTGCAGCGTTTTTCACTCATAACACCCCTGGGCATATTCCGATTGGGCTGCAAAGTTTCGGGACACAACTACGACCCAAATGGAGCATGTGTGCGAAAGAAAGAATTTTTTAGACCAAAAATGAAGCCGGTGTGCGTGATACGGCGGACGGCCTTGCATTTTGGTTTATTATTCTGTGAATAATACACCTATGTATTCGCTCAGCAAAAAATTTTTATAACACCCCCTCAACATTTTTTCTTTTCCGTTTCAAGATGCTTAGATTCCAAAAATGCAATGTCCGTCCGCCGTCCGCCGTATCACGTGTACAGGCTTCATTTTCGGTCTTAAATAATCGTTCTTTCGCACACATGCTCCATTTGGGCCCTAGTTGTGTCCCGTAACTTTTCAGCCCGATCGGAATATACCCAGGGGTGTTATGAGTGAAAATGTGTGTAAAAACAGGTACTTTTTGTGTTTTAGTAACATAGTAGTAAAATGAGCTTTTGAGGTATCGTTTTCCATGTTTTTGGGGACGAGAAGACCGAATATGAAGTCGATTTTGACCATAAGTGGAAAATTGAGGTTGTACCAGATTCTCAGCTCCCAAAATTGATTTTTTATGAGTCAAAAACCTGCGAAATCGTCTGTAATCACCATCAATTTGTATGATAACACTAGAAAACGCTGCAAAGTCCTTGTCACATGGGTTTATTATTCTACAGAGATGTTGGCTGTTTATTTATTGTTTCTTTCATATAAAATAATTGAAATAGCTATCTCTGGTGGTTTCCACCAATTTTAGCCCCCAAAACACGAATAAGATACCTACGCTTTTTTTTTTAAATAAATTATCTCTGATCATTGATAGTACCATTTAATCGTCTTGCTCCACCTGTTGACACTTTCTCCAGTGTTATTCTACAAATTGATGGTGATTTCAGACGATTTCGCAGGTTTTTGACTCATAACATGGAAAACGAGATCTCAGAAGCTCATGTTACCAACATGTTGCTAAAACGCAAAAAGTACCTATTTTTACACACATTTTCACTCATAACACCCCTGGGTATATTCCCATCGGGCTGAAAAGTTTCGGGACACAACTAGAGCCCAAATGGAGCATGTGTGCGAAAGAACGATTTTTTTAGACCGAAAATGAAGCCTGTACACGTGATACGGCGTACGGCGGACGGACATTGCATTTTTGGAATCTACGCACCTTGAAACGGAAAAGAAAAATCGCTGCAAAGTCCTTGTCACATGGGTTTATTATTCTATTGGACATACCTACAGAAATGTTGGCTGTTCATTAATTGTTTCTTTCATGCGTAATAATCGAAATAGCTACTTCTGATGGTTTCCATTAATTTTGGCCCCCAAAACACAAATTAGGTATGCTCTTTTTTTTCTTTTTTTTCTAACTATCTTTGATCATTGGTAGTGCCATTTAATCGTCCTGAACCACGTCTTGACACTTTTTCCAGTGTTATTATACAAACTGATGGTGATTTCAGACGATTTCCCAGGTTTTTCACTCATAAAAAATCAATTCTGGGAGCTGAACACTTGGTAGAACTCAATTTTCCGATCTTTGGTCAAAATCGACTTCATATTCGGTCTTCTCGTCCCCAAAAACATAGAAAACGATATCTCAGAAGCTCATGTTACCAATATGTTGCTAAAACGTAAAAAGTACCTATTTTTACACACATTTTCACTCATAACACCCCTGGGTATATTCCGATCGGGCTGAAAAGTTTCGGGACACAACTAGGGCCCAAATGGAGCATGTGTGCGAAAGAACGATTTTTTTAGACCGAAAATGAAGCCTGTACACGTGATACGGCGGACGGCGGACGGCGTACGGCGGACGGACATTGCATTTTTGGAATCTATGCAGCTTGAAACGTAAAAGAAAAAAGTTTGAGGGGGTGTTATAAAAATTTTTTGCTGAGCGAATACATAGGTGTATTATTCACAGAATAATAAACCAAAACGCCGCAAAGTCCTTGTCACATGGGTTTATTATTCTATGGGACATACCTACAGAAATATTGGCTGTTCATTTATTGTTTCTGTCATGTGAAATAATGGAAATAGCTATTTCTGATGGTTTCCACCAATTTTGGCCCCCAAAACACAAATTAGGTAGGTAGGTACGCTCCTTTTAATTTTTTATTCAATTTATCTTTGATCATTGGTAGTGCCATTTAATCGTCTTGATCCACCTGTTGACACTTTTTCCAGTGTTAGGTGATCTACAAATTGATGGTGATTTCAGACGATTTCCCAGGTTTTTGACTCATAAAAAATCAATTTCGGGAGCTGAACATCTGGTAGAACCTCAATTTTCAATTCTTTGGTCAAAATCGACTTCATATTCGGTCTTCTCGTCCCCAAAAACATGAAAAACGCTACCTTAAAAGCTCATGTTACCAACATGTTGCTAAAACGCAAAAAGTACCTATTTTTACACACGTTTTCACTCAAAACACCCCTGGGTATATTCCGATCGGGCTGAAAAGTTTCGCCACACAACTAGAGCCCAAATGGAGCATGTGTGCGAAAGGACGATTTTTTTAGACCAAAAATGAAGCCTGTACACGTGATACGGCGTACGGCGGACGGACAATGCATTTTGGTTTATTATTCTGTGAATAATACACCTATGTATTCGCTCAGCAAAAAATTTTTATAACACCCCCTCAAACTTTTTTCTTTTACTTTTCAAGGTGCATAGATTCCAAAAATGCAATGTCCGTCCGCCGTACGCCGTCTGCCGTCCGCCGTATCACGTGTACAGGCTTCATTTTCGGTCTAAACAAATCGTTCTTTCGCACACATGCTCCATTTGGGCCCTAGTTGTGTCCCGAAACTTTTCAGCCCGATCGGAATATTCCCAGGGGTGTTGTGAGTGAAAATGTGTGTAAAAATGGGTACTTTTTGCGTTTTAGCAACATGTTGGTAACATGAGCTTTTGAGGTATCGTTTTCCATGTTTTTGGGGACGAGAAGATCGAATATGAGGTCGATTTTGGCCAAGGAGTGGAAAATTGAGGTTGTACCAGATGTTCAGCTGCCAAAATTGATTTTGTATGAGTCAAAAACCTGCGAAATCGTCTGAAATCACCATCAGTTTGTAGAATAACACTAGAAAAAGTGTCAGCAGGTGGATCAAGAGGATTAAATGGTACTATCAATGATCAGAGATAATTTATTTAAAAAAAAAAAAAGATCGTACCTACCTAATTTGTGTTTTGGGGGCCAAAATTTGTGGAAACCACCAGAAATAGATATTTCAATTATTTTACATAAATAAACAATAAATAAACAGCCAGCATTTCTCTAGACCAATAAAATAATAGAATAATAAACCCATGTGACAAGGACTTTACAGCGTTTTTGGTGATGATAAACCAAAATCGTATGTAACTATGTCAAAGATACAAATATAACTGCGATTCATGTTCAGTTCCATGGGAGGGGAGGACGTGTTTCAAATACAACACAAGTCGGAGATGCATAAAAATACAAAAATGTAGCCTAATATTATCGTGCTACTAGCAGATAAAAAAAGCAACTTACTTTTAAGCATCTGCTGGAGGGACATGAAGTGAAACATGGTCCGAAACATCCCGCTGCACCATGTGAGAGAACTCTTTTTATACGTGTTCCTTGCCTAGAAGGCAAGCAGAAAGTACCAACATGCTCACATTTCACTTTGTAGTTCCACACTTCTTGTGACATAGGTAGTGAAAAACAAGAAATCAAAAACCAGAACTATCAAAATGTCATGAAAAATGGAGGACAAAGGTTAAAACACCTCAAGCTCTGAACGTGGAACGGCATCGTGGCAATCCTAACAGTTTCAGCACATGCCGCACCTACTGGGATTAAGAAGTTTTTGGCTTTGAAAGTTCACCAGCAAATGGACCTACAGTCGAATCTTTCACAACCCCCCCCCCCCCCCCCCCCCCCAACGCACAGTTTGGGTCCCCATTTGGGAACACATCTGAGTCCTATTTGTGCTCCGCAGTCGGCAGCCCAATCGGAATACACCATCTTTTTTTTAAAGGTTTTAGTGAACATGAGCTTCTGAGGTATCGCTTTCCATATTTTTTGGGGCGAGAAGACCGAATATGAAGTTGACTGACCAAAGAGTGAAGAACTGAGGTTTTGACGAAAGTTCAGCTCTCAGAATTCATTTTTTATGAGTCAGAAACCTGGGACATTGTCTGAAGTCACCATAAATTTGTATACCACTAGAAGTAGTATCAACTGGTGAATCAAGAAAATTAAATGGCACTATCAATAATCAAAGATGATTTTGTTGTTTAAAAAAAGGAGCCCTATCAGTGTTTTTCGGGGCCAAAATTGGTGGAAACCTTCAAAAACCGCTATTTCAATTATTGCACATGAAAGAAGCAATAAATGAACAGCCGACATTTCTGTAGCTATGTCCAATAGAATAATAAACCCGTTTGACAAGGACTTAGTAGCGTTTTTCCAAGATTCCAGCACTACCTACCTCACAATGGTTAAGGGGGTCCCGCCCAGGCGGGAGGGGTGCAATGACGTCACCCGCTGCCAAAATGTTGAAAGCTCATAGAAAAAGAACTATTCATCGTAGGAGTGTGGTTGGTCTCAAAATTCTTAGAATGAAACATTAATGCTACATTAAGGCAATATTTTTTTAGGGATATTTCTGTTAAGTTTCTTATATATTACAGTCATTCCTGGTAGGATGTCAGCTATACTAAGATACGAATGTGTGTCCAAATACATTAAAAACTCACTTGATGTTGTTGAGTGACATCAAGAAGTACCAGTTTTGCTGGGACTGGGGAAAGCTGTCAGTTCAACTGTCTGGCTCGATATGATTGCTGGATAAAAATAACAGATGTTTCTGAAAATAACGTTAAATAAACAAAACATTATTCAATTTACCGGCTCTCCTAAACTACTTGCTCCTTTTTGATAACTCATAAATATTTTAATGGCAAATTACCGTGTATCCTGAAGGCAACTGAAACGAAATGTAATAATCTGTGGGCATTTCTGTCACTTTCTTTGGGGTATCCTCCGAACTTCAAAAACATTGTCAGTTGTTTTCAAATTAGGTAAGTACTTAACCTCTCGTTCAGCAGTTTTTACTTTCCTTACCTGACCTGAAAGGTCAAGTAATGCAATCGGGCTGAAATAAAATGTCTGGCCAAGAAAAGGTACACTCAAGGTATTCGCAACAGGTACTCAAACCATATCTTTACGTTCCAGAAAGATGTACCTACCTGTGTGCGTGTGTTTGTATGTAGGTATGTAACGTGTGTAGGTGCACGATTGCAACCTTAATTTACAAGGTAAAAAAAATCTTATTTCGAGGCTAGACTTCTACAAACAAAAGAAAGCTCCTGCAGAAATTTCAGATCTATCTATGGAGGAAATACCTGGAAAAGTAGGTAAAAAAACCTCGTCTTTCTAGCTTTTCCGACATTTTCTCCAAAATGAATTGAGAGATTCTCTCACAGTGAACGTACGTTGAAAGTAATCCCCTTTGTCCTTTTTATTTTCATTGCTAGTACAGTAAACTTGAGGATGGCATGTCAACTAAAACTGTAAACAACCATAGATAACCTAATACGTTAGTTAGGTACGTGAGTATACCTACTTCAGTCAATATGGGTAGAGAGACATCAAAATGTGGGCAGACATCGAAACTGGATTGAAAACTTATGTTAGAAGGATTTTACGTTTGTGCAAATAATCTCGATCGTGTTGATGTGTCTCAGTTTAGGAAAACATCAACACGATGTTGAACTTCTTGATCCTAAAGAAATGTTGCTGTTCATTTATTGTTTCTTTCATGCGCAGTAATCGAAATAGTGATTTTTGACGGTTTCCATCAATTTTGGCACCCAAAAACACGACCTCGGCTCCCTTCTTTTTTTTTACAGCTTATCGATGAACATTGATAGTACCATTTAATTGTCTTGATTCACCTGTTGATACTACTTTTAGTGTTATTATACAAATTTATGGTGAATCCAGACAATTTCCCAGATTTTTGACTCACAAAAAATGAATTTCGGGACTTCATCTTTGTTACAACCTCAATTCTTCACTCTTTGGTCAAAATCAACTTCGTTTTCGGTCTTATCGCCCTAAAAAACATAGAAAACGATACATCACAAGCTTGTGTTCACTAAAACCTCAAACAAACCTCGAAAACCCCTATTTTTACACCCATGTTTTTCTCATAACACCCCTGGGTGTATTCCGATCGGGCTGCCGAGCTTTAGAGCACAACTAGGATCGAGATGTATTCCCAAACGGGGACCCAAACTGTGTGCGGAAGAACTACGATATGAGACCAAAATTTAATATAAATATAAGGCTAAAACTTTGCTAGAACCTTTGCCTCAATTTCCCACTCACTGGTCAAAATCGACTTCGTATTCGGTCTTCTCGTCCTAAAAAACATGGAAAACGATACCTCAAAAGCTCATGTGACTAAAACAAAACAAAAAAAACCCTACTTTTATACCCTTTTGGTTTATTATTCTCCGAATAATACACCTATGTAATCGCTCAGCAAAAAAGTTTTATAACCCCCCCTCAAACTTTTTTCTTTTCCATTTCAAGGTGCGTAGATTCAAAAAATGCAATGTCCGTCCGCCATCCGCCGTATCACGTGTACAGGCTTCATTTTCGGTCTAAAAAAGTCGTTCTTTCGCACACATGCTCCATTTGGGCCCTAGTTGTGTCCCGAAACTTTTCAGCCCGATCGGAATATTCCCAGGGGTGTTGTGAGTGAAAATGTGTGTAAAAATAGGTACTTTTTGCGTTTGAGCAACATGTTGGTAACATGAGCTTTTGAGGTATCGTTTTCCATATTTTTGGGGACGAGAAGATCGAATATGAAGTCGATTTTGGCCAAGGAATGGAAAATTGAGGTTGTACCAGATGTTCAGCTCTCAAAATTGATTTTTAATGAGTCAAAAACCTGCGAAATCGTCTGAAATCACCATCAGTTTGTAGAATAACACTAGAAAAAGTGTCAACACGTGGATCAAGACGATTAAATGGCACTACCAATGATCAAAGTTAATTTGAAAAAAAAAAAGATCGTACCTACCTAATTTGTGTTTTGTTGGCCAAAATTGGTGGAAACCATCAGAAATAGTTATTTCAATTATTTCACATGAAACAAACAATAAATGTACAGCCAACATTTCTGTAGAATAATAAACCCCATGTGACAAGGACTTTGCAGCGTTTTTCACTCATAACACCCCTGGGCATATTCCGATCGGGCTGCAAAGTTTCGGGACACAACTACGACCCAAATGGAGCATGTGTGCGAAAGAAAGAATTTTTTAGACCAAAAATGAAGCCGGTGTGCGTGATACGGCGGACGGCCTTGCATTTTGGTTTATTATTCTGTGAATAATACACCTATGTATTCGCTCAGCAAAAAATTTTTATAACACCCCCTCAACATTTTTTCTTTTCCGTTTCAAGATGCTTAGATTCCAAAAATGCAATGTCCGTCCGCCGTATCACGTGTACAGGCTTCATTTTCGGTCTTAAATAATCGTTCTTTCGCACACATGCTCCATTTGGGCCCTAGTTGTGTCCCGTAACTTTTCAGCCCGATCGGAATATACCCAGGGGTGTTATGAGTGAAAATGTGTGTAAAAACTGGTACTTTTTGTGTTTTAGTAACATAGTAGTAAAATGAGCTTTTGAGGTATCGTTTTCCATGTTTTTGGGGACGAGAAGACCGAATATGAAGTCGATTTTGACCATAAGTGGAAAATTGAGGTTGTACCAGATGTTCAGCTCCCAAAATTGATTTTTTATGAGTCAAAAACCTGCGAAATCGTCTGTAATCACCATCAATTTGTAGAATAACACTAGAAAACGCTGCAAAGTCCTTGTCACATGGGTTTGTTATTCTACAGAGATATTGGCTGTTTATTTATCGTTTCTTTCAATTAAATAATTGAAATAGCTATCTCTGGTGGTTTCCACCAATTTTAGCCCCCAAAACACGAATAAGGTACCTACCCTTTTTTTTTTAAATAAATTATCTCTGATCATTGATAGTACCATTTAATCGTCTTGATCCACCTGTTGACACTTTTTCCAGTGTTATTCTACAAATTGATGGTGATTTCAGACGATTTCCCAGGTTTTTGAGTCATAAAAAATCAATTCTGGGAGCTGAACATTTGGTAGAACTCAATTTTCCACTCTTTGGTCAAAATCGACTTCATATTCGGTCTTCTCGTCCCCAAAAACATAGAAAACGATATCTCAGAAGCTCATGTTACCAATATGTTGCTAAAACGTAAAAAGTACCTATTTTTACACACATTTTCACTCATAACACCCCTGGGTATATTCCGATCGGTCTGAAAAGTTTCGGGACACAACTAGGGCCCAAATGGAGCATGTGTGCGAAAGAACGATTTTTTTAGACCGAAAATGAAGCCTGTACACGTGATACGGCGTACGGACATTGCATTTTTGGAATCTATGCACCTTGAAATGGAAAAGAAAAAAGTTTGAGGGGGGGTTATAAAACTTGTTTGCTGAGCGATTACATAGGTGTATTATTCAGAGAATAATAAACCAAAATCAATTTCGGGAGCTGAACATCTGGTAGAACCTCAATTTTCAATTCATTGGTCAAAATCGACTTCATATTCGGTCTTCTCGTCCCCAAAAACATGAAAAACGCTACCTTAAAAGCTCATGTTACCAACATGTTGCTAAAACGCAAAAAGTACCTATTTTTACACACGTTTTCACTCAACGAACACCCCTGGGTATATTCCGATCGGGCTGAAAAGTTTCGGGACACAACTAGAGCCCAAATGGAGCATGTGTGCGAAAGGACGATTTTTTTAGACCGAAAATGAAGCCTGTACACGTGATACGGCGTACGGCGGACGGACATCGCATTTTTGGAATCTACGCACCTTGAAACGGAAAAGAAAAAATTTTGAGGGGATGTTATAAAAATTTTTTGCTGAGCGAATACATAGGTGTATTATTCACAGAATAATAAACCAAAAGTGTCAACACGTGGATCAAGACGATTATATGGTACAATCAATAATCAAAGGTAATTTGAAAAAAAAAGAAAGAAAAAAACGCTGCAAAGTCCTTGTCACATGGGTTTATTATTCTATTGGAGTTCTAGAGATTTTTGTTGGCTGTTAAATGTATTGTTTCTTTCATGTGGAATGATTGAAATAGCTATTTCTGATGACTTCCACCTATTTTGGCCCCCAAAACATGAAATAGGTACGCTTTTTTTTTTTTTAAGATCATCTTTGATCATTGGTAGTGGCATTTAATGGTCTTGATTCACCTGTTTACACTTTTTCCAATGTTATTGTACACATTGATGGTGATTTCAGACAGTTTTCCAGGTTTTTGACTCATAAAAAACCAATTTTGGGAGCTGAACCTTTGGTAAAACCTCAATTTCCGCGTCTTTGGTCGAAATCGACTTCATATTCGGTCTTCTCGTCCTCAAAAACATGGAAAAAGATACCTCAAAAGCTCATGTTACTAACATGCTGTTAAAACGCAAAAAGTACCTATTTTTATACACATTTTCACTCATAACACCCCTGGGTATACTTATTCCGATTGGGCTGAAAAGTTTCGGGACACAACTAGGGCCCAAATGGAGCATGTGTGCGAAAGAACGACTTTTTTAGACCGAAAATGAAGCCTGTACACGTGATACGGCGTACGGCGGACGGACATTGCATTTTTGGAATCTACGCACCTTGAAACGGAAAAGAAAAAATTTTGAGGGGGTGTTATAAAAATTTTTTGCTGACATAGGTGTATTATTCACAGAATAATAAACCAAAAAAAAGGGGCGTAGTACCTAATTCAAGTTTTGGGGGCCAAAATTTGTGGAAACCACCAGAAATAGCTATTTTTTACATAAAGAAACAATAAATAAACAGCCAGCATTTCTCTAGACCAATAAAATAATAGAATAATAAACCCATGTGACAAGGACTTTACAGCGTTTTTGGAATCTACGCACCTTGAAACGGAAAAGAAAAATTTTTGAGGGGGCGTTATAAAAATTGTTTGCTGAGCGAATACATAGGTGTATTATTCGCAGAATAATGTGTATGTAACTATGTCAAAGATACAAATATAACTGCGATTCATGTTCAGTTCCATGGGAGGGGAGGACGTGTTTCAAATACAACACAAGTCGGAGATGCATAAAAATACAAAAATGTAGCCTAATATTATCGTTCTACTAGCAGATAAAAAAAAGCAACTTACTTTTAAGCATCTGCTGGAGGACATGAAGTGAAACATGGTCCGAAACATCCCGCTGCACCATGTGAGAGAACTCTTTTTATACGTGTTCCTTGCCTAGAAGGCAAGCAGAAAGTACCAACATGCTCACATTTCACTTTGTAGTTCCACACTTCTTGTGACATAGGTAGTGAAAAACAAGAAATCAAAAACCAGAACTATCAAAATGTCATGAAAAATGGAGGACAAAGGTTAAAACACCTCAAGCTCTGAACGTGGAACGGCATCGTGGCAATCCTAACAGTTTCAGCACATGCCGCACCTACTGGGATTAAGAAGTTTTTGGCTTTGAAAGTTCACCAGCAAATGGACCTACAGTCGAATCTTTCACAACCCCCCCCCCCCCCCCACCACCACACACACAGTTTGGGTCCCCATTTGGGAACACATCTGAGTCCTATTTGTGCTCCGCAGTCGGCAGCCCAATCGGAATACACCAAGGCGTGTTAGGGTGGGAAATTAGAGTTTTTCGCTCTTTTTTTTTAAAGGTTTTAGTGAACATGAGCTTCTGAGGTATCGCTTTCCATATTTTTTGGGGCGAGAAGACCGAATATGAAGTTGACTGACCAAAGAGTGAAGAACTGAGGTTTTGACGAAAGTTCAGCTCTCAGAATTCATTTTTTATGAGTCAGAAACCTGGGACATTGTATGAAGTCACCATAAATTTGTATACCACTAGAAGTAGTATCAACCGGTGAATCAAGAAAATTAAATGGCACTATCAATGATCAAAGATGATTTTGTTGTTTGAAAAAAGGAGCCCTATCAGTGTTTTTCGGGGCCAAAATTGGTGGAAACCTTCAAAAACCGCTATTTCAATTATTGCACATGAAAGAAGCAATAAATGAACAGCCGACATTTCTGTAGCTATGTCCAATAGAATAATAAACCCATGTGACAAGGACTTAGTAGCGTTTTTCCAAGATTCCAGCACTACCTACCTCACAATGGTTAAGGGGGTCCCGCCCAGGCGGGAGGGGTGCAATGACGTCACCCGCTGCCAAAATGTTGAAAGCTCATAGAAAAAGAACTATTCATCGTAGGAGTGTGGTTGGTCTCAAAATTCTTAGAATGAAACATTAATGCTACATTAAGGCAATATTTTTTTAGGGATATTTCTGTTAAGTTTCTTATATATTACAGTCATTCCTGGTAGGATGTCAGCTATACTAAGATACGAATGTGTGTCCAAATACATTAAAAACTCACTTGATGTTGTTGAGTGACATCAAGAAGTACCAGTTTTGCTGGGACTGGGGAAAGCTGTCAGTTCAACTGTCTGGCTCGATATGATTGCTGGATAAAAATAACAGATGTTTCTGAAAATAACGTTAAATAAACAAAACATTATTCAATTTACCGGCTCTCCTAAACTACTTGCTCCTTTTTGATAACTCATAAATATTTTAATGGCAAATTACTGTGTATCCTGAAGGCAACTGAAACGAAATGTAATAATCTGTGGGCATTTCTGTCACTTTCTTTGGGGTATCATGTTTCATGGTCAGATATCAGGTCTAAGGATCCGAATTTGTTTCCAAACCTATCTAATAAAATCTAAGTAGGTACTTGAGTCTGTCTATACATTTATCACAATTATTATGAAAATTTTCAGATTATAAAACTCACCTCTTTGATGTAGCAGAGTGATATCAGTTTCGCTGGTGCTGGGGAAAGCTCGGATTGACTTCCTGGCCTGAAATGGTTGATGGATCATCCGCTATATAAATAACTGATGTATCTAAAAATTAAGAATATTCAAATTACAAAACACTCTCTTAAGTGCGTAATTAGCAAATAACTATCCAAAAATAGCAATTATGGGTCTGACAGTAAGGAAAGTAGGTTTTTTAGGATATTTCGGTTAGTTTCTTCTCTATCGTATTTTCTCTTCAGATATCACATTTAGGATCAGAATTTGTATCAAAATAAATGTCTCTTTTATGTTTATGAGAGTCATAAGCTTTGCTGGTATTGGGGACAGCTGTCAATTTAACTTTCTGGCTTAAAATAGTTGTTGGATCACCCACTGCAGAAATAAGTGATGTTTCTGAAAATCAAAATAAATGTCACCACAAAATAAATTTAACATATTACCGGGTCTCCGAAATCCTACTTATGATTTAATGTGGGAATTTCTCAGGTTTCATAGCATTCTCATATTCACTTCCTCCGAACTTCAAAAACATTGTCAGTTGTTTTCAAATTAGGTAAGTACTTAACCTCTCGTTCAGCAGTTTTTACTTTCCTTACCTGACCTGAAAGGTCAAGTAATGCAATCGGGCTGAAATAAAATGTCTGGCCAAGAAAAGGTACACTCAAGGTATTCGCAACAGGTACTCAAACCATATCTTTACGTTCCAGAAAGATGTACCTACCTGTGTGCGTGTGTTTGTATGTAGGTATGTAACGTGTGTAGGTGCACGATTGCAACCTTAATTTACAAGGTAAAAAAAATCTTATTTCGAGGCTAGACTTCTACAAACAAAAGAAAGCTCCTGCAGAAATTTCAGATCTATCTATGGAGGAAATACCTGGAAAAGTAGGTAAAAAAACCTCGTCTTTGTAGCTTTTCCGACATTTTCTCCAAAATGAATTGAGAGATTCTCTCACAGTGAACGTACGTTGAAAGTAATCCCCTTTGTCCTTTTTATTTTCATTGCTAGTACAGTAAACTTGAGGATGGCATGTCAACTAAAACTGTAAACAACCATAGATAACCTAATACGTTAGTTAGGTACGTGAGTACACCTCCTTCAGTCAATATGGGTAGAGAGACATCAAAATGTGGGCAGACATCGAAACAGGATTGAAAACTTATGTTAGAAGGATTTTACGTTTGTGCAAATAATCTCGATCGTGTTGATGTTTCTCAGTTTAGGAAAACATCAACACGATGTTGAACTTCTTAATCTAGTTAATGAATACGAGGCAGTTATGTGCCATACCCACTTAGCAGACGTGTGCTGGCATAGAGAAAAAAAGTTCTATTCTCTCTGTGGTTGTAATCAGTAGGCACGTACCAAGCAAGCTTGTCTCCAAGACTCACCTAACTTGAAGGCAAAACATACGAGTCATATCTAAGTTACATAAACTATATCAAAAACGCTGCAAAATCCTTGTCACGTGGGTTTATTATTCTACTGGACATACCTAAATAAATTTTGCTGTTCATTTATTGTTTCTTTCATGCGCAGTAATCGAAATAGTGATTTTTGACGGTTTCCATCAATTTTGGCACCCAAAAACACGACTTTGAACTTCTTCGAACATTGATTGATTGATGATTCGAATCTTTGAACATTGATAGTACCATTTAATTGTCTTGATTCACCTGTTGATACTACTTTTAGTGTTATTATACAAATTTATGGTGAATCCAGACAATTTCCCAGATTTTTGACTCACAAAAAATGAATTTCGGGAGCTTAACCTTTGTTACAACCTCAATTCTTCACTCTGGTCAAAATCAACTTCGTTTTCGGTCTTATTTATTTATTTGTTTATTAATTCTGAGTACAAGTAAGGACGTAGTCCTTATAAATATGTACATAATATAAATCACAATTGTACAGGACTAGGCTGTTTAATTATTAAATGGAAGGAAATTGAAAGAAAGGAGGGTAGAGAAAGGAGAGAAAGAAGAAGAAAGCGTGAATTAGAAGTTATTTTATTGCAGTTTCATGAATTCCTGCTCTAAATGCCGCCAAGGTGGACGAAGCCTTTACATCATGAGGCAGTTCAGCCCACAATCTCGCCCCTCTAACTTGAATCGACCCCTCCAAAGTTTTTGTCTTGTGGGGAGGTATTGTTAAGTTGCGTGTTCGGGTCGATCCGCTTGGTTTAAATAGGTCAGACACATATTCAGGTGTACCACCGTGCAGGCTCCTGTATACAAAACACAGGAATCTAGCACGATAATACGTCTGAAGGTCCACTCCTAACAGGCAACCTTGGTGGTCACTCACATGCCCGCGAGGTTTTCGGTTTTTTACATAACGGATGCATGAGTTGGATAGCACCCTCAGACGGTGAGCAGATTCTTTATCTAGATTTTGAGAAAAAATAGCATCACAGTAGAGAAAGTGGGGCAGTATAAGGCATTTGAAGAGCCTAAGTCGAGTTTCTTCCGGGGTACAATAGGATAGTTTTTTCAGGGTGTGCAGTGTGTGGTACACTTTCTGGGACATGAGGGAAATGTGGTTGCTCCATGTGAGCTTATCATTGAACATGACTCCCAAATTACGAGCATTTGTAGAGAGCTGTATTTCAGTGGTTCCTAGTTTTATTGCTGGGAAGGTTGGGATTTGGGACAGGTTCCTGGGGGAAATGAATAAGGCTTTAGTTTTATTTGTATTCAGACTCAAACCATTATTATGTGCCCAGTTATTAATTTTGTCCAGGTCTGAATTTAGTTTCTTAATGGTGAGTGACAGCTCGTCTTCTGTTAATTTGCTGTGAATATAAATTTTGGTGTCGTCTGCAAAGAGGTGGTAGATACAGTGGTTCAGCACGGAAGGCAGGTCATTAATGTATAAACTAAATAAGAGAGGGCCAAGTATCGAGCCTTGGGGCACGCCATGAGAAGTTTGAGATGGAGATGAAAGTGTATCGCCTATCTTTACCATTTGCTGTCGGTCTATGAGGAATGAGGATAACAATCTACAGGCTGATGTTGAAAACCCAAATTGTTGCTCGAGTTTGTGCAAAAGAATCTCGTGGGATATTGACCCGAATGCATTGGAGAAATCCAGTAGTATCAAGAAAGTTCCCATGTGGGTTTCAGCTGCGTTCCTGATATCTTCGGTAATCTTAATTAGTGCTGATTGACAGTTATGCTTCTTTCTAAACCCAGATTGGTACTTGCAAAGTAGATTATTGGACTGGACGTGTAGAAGGATCTGTTCATTTATTAGGTATTCTAGGGCTTTAGAAGGGGCAGGTAGGACACTGATGGGTCGAAACTCAACTACCGAAGTAGGATTTGCCACCTTAGGCATAGGAGAGTAATGTGAGAGATTTTCCAGGGTGTGGGAAATTGAGAAGAAGTGAGTACGAAGTTGAAAATGTGAGTAACGACTGGGGCTATGACTTTTAAAGACAACTTCATTAATTTCAGTGGTACATTATCTGCTCCAATCGCATTGGATTTGATTGACATCAGGGCTCTCGTAGCATCCTCTAAGGTAATACAATGAAAGGAAAAAATCAGTCAAAAGATTATTATTATATATATTTAGGTTCTGAATACATCCAGGGGTAGAGGGTGGCTTAGAGAAATGGTTGTTAAGTACATCTGGATTTAGGGAAATGGCGATACGGTTTTTGGTATTATTGTTTAGTCCCAACTTGTTTATATTATTCCAGAGCTGCTTTGATGGAAGTTTAGGGCTTAGTGATTTCAAGTTATTGCTTCGTTTGGCGTTGCGAACCAACTGATTGGCTCTATTACGCAGTATCTTATACTGATCATGATAATATGTGCATTTAGTTGCTTTCCACATGTCCCAAAAGTAGTCACGTTTGTTCATAGTAACCTTAATTACACGGGAAAACCAAGGCACTTGTTCATTCTTTATTATACAAGTTTTTACTGGTGCGACTCTGTCATACAATTCGATCATGTTATCAGTGAATATGTCAACCATTTTATTTGAATTATTGCAGGAAAAGATCCGAGTCCAGTCTAGGCTTTTTCCATTTTCTATGACCACAGAAGGTTCAACCTTGTGCAAATTTCTAAATCTGATGGTTTTTGGGATCCGTCTGAACTTGGGAATTTTGAAGACACCAACTAACATTGAGTGTTTGGATATTGAAGGCACAGTAAATTTAGAAAAATTAAGAACTGATTCTGAATTTTTGATGATGAGAAGATCCAGAGTTGATTGTGAATTGGAAGTGAAATGGGTTGGACCATTTGACAGAATTACGAGTCCAAGTGACTCAACAATTGAATGAAGTTTGAGAGTTAAGCGGGAATAAGATGCAATGTCAATATTGAAGTCGCCAGTGATGATTATCTGGTCGTAATTGAAAACTATGGAAGATAATGCCTCTTCCAGTACAGAAATGTCTGACGCAGGAGCTGGAGGTTTGTATACCACCGCAATCAAGACCTTATAGTTTCCCAGAGTGCATTCAGCAAATAAGAATTCAATGATCGAAGTGGGCTCTGATTGAAGGATGATTTTATGGTTTAGATTGTTATTAAGGAAAATTCCCACACCACCACCTCTTTTCAACTGTTGTGCTTTTATAGGAGAGTGTTTGGCATGCTTACCTCCTCTGGGACCCTTCATCCGTTTTACACGGGCTCTATCATTTCTAATGAGAGAGTACCCGGGGAGTGATACACTACCATTGGATATTGATGGTTTCAACCATGTCTCTGATAGACATATAGCTTGGAAGTTGTTCGAGTCTATGTAATATCTGAGGTCCTCAATGTGCCTCGGTAAACTCTGGATATTAAAGTGACAAACATTAAAGGAATTCTTAAGGGGTAGGATATTTTTCAGCCTATACGGCACTGGTATAAACGGATCGCTACCTACATTCAGGCACGTCGGTATATGAGAAGCAATAAGGGGCGAATGGGGCATAGAATTAGGGTCATCCATAATCACACAGGCCTCGTCCAGATGTGAGGCAATCAAGAGCAGGTATAAGAATACTAGAGGAGTAATTCATGCTAAGAGGATAAGAATAAAGAATAGAGATTGTAGTGGGGAAAGAAAGATTATAGGATAGATAAAGAAAGAGCGAAAAGAAATAATATAGCAATGCGCCTAACCAATATTTTACAAAAGCCAACATGACAGGGTACAGTGTCGTGGTTTACATAGGAACCCAAAACTAAAATCTAAGGAGAGGGTTTCGTGGAATTCAACTGGAGAAAATTGTAGCGAATCCACCTATTTTACAGAATTATGAATTAGACTTTAATGTATTATGAGAATGAACTGAATTCACAGTACCTATCTGTAGAACTTAGTACGCAGGTACACAGCTCCTCTCAAAACACAGACATCACTCACTACATACCTACTCGTATAATGTTATCATTTCGACTTCCTGCCTCCAGTCGTCTTTCCTTTCTTTGTCACCTGCGTTCCTGGGTGTTGTGTTTTTTGTGTTGTCTGATGTTGACTCTGGTTGTAGTACCTCTTGACGACTTCAGGTGTCGGAGTTGGGATTAAGGATATAGAATGGCGTGGTGTTTCATCCATGGTTGATGTAATGTCCCTCATTGGGTCGGGCGAAACATAGTCGAGAGCGCTTGTCATATTGGATAAATTGTTGTTATTGTTGCTTACAGAAGTTTTCCCGTTGGGAGTTCTGCTCGCTTCTGGTACTTCGTAGGTAGCTGTAAAATTATTGAATGATCTGGCCATTGGGAGGGATATTATTTTATTCCCATGAGATACTTTAATCGTTCCCGCAGTTGTCCAAACATTTTTAAAGCCAACCAAGGCCTTTGCCTTGCGATAAATCTCCCGACGAGTCCACGTCAGGTCTTCCGCGATCAACAGGTTTGTACCTTTCAGATGTTTTTTCCTCGAAAAAACCATGGCTCTAGTTCGGAATCGTGCAAAACAAATCAAAACTGGGCGTGCCCGTATCTTGTTGGACCTATCATGGACGGACTTACCTACACGCTTGGCTCTCACCACATCATTCAAAGACAAACTGTCTTGACCATCGAGTTTTAATACCTTGTTAAGTAGTTCAGTGGCTACTAGCTCCGTGTCTTCTTTTCCTGAGGGATCTTCAGGTACACCGTAAATACACAGATTTAAGTATTTACTATTTTGCTCGATTTCATCCACGTATTCAGTCAAGTCAGTTTTCAGAGAATCAGTGACTGTGGAAATGAGGTTAGTTATATTGGTTTTGATGCGATCCTCAACTTGTAGTTGTACACTGTCAGGTATCTGAATTCCGAGACCATTTAGTTCATTCAGGATATCAGTCGTTGTGGTATTCAGTAAGTTACTGAATTCCGGGAACTGGGGTAACATACTTGGAGCCTCGTCCGTTCTATGAAACATAGGGTCACGTGGTGCGACTTTGGGTGAGTCATTTTTCGGTGGTGTTCGCGATAGAACCATCATGAATAATATTTATCACTTTTGTAATGTCACTTCCTATATCAGATTTATGCAGTTTGGGTCTGATAGGCTTCGTAATATCAAGAACACAATCACTTTACCACAGAGCACTCAAGAGTTCATGCACACAGTACAGTGGCCATCTTGGCAATAATCGCCCTAAAAAACATAGAAAACGATACATCACAAGCTTGTGTTCACTAAAACCTCAAACAAACCTCGAAAACCCCTATTTTTACACCCCTGTTTTTCTCATAACGCCCCTGGGGTTATTCCGATCGGGCTGCCGACCTTTGGAGCACAACTAGGATCCAGATGTATTCCCAAATGGGGACCCAAACTGTGTGCGGAAGAACTACGATATTAGACCAAAATTTAATATAAATATAAGGCTAAAACTTTGCTAGAACCTCAATTTTCACTCACTGGTCAAAATCGACTTCGTATTCGGTCTTCTCGTCCTAAAAAACATGGAAAACGATACCTCAAAAGCTCATGTGACTAAAACAAAACAAAAAAAAACCCTACTTTTATACCCTTTTTCACTCATAACACCCCTGGGCATATTCCGATCGGGCTGCTACATTGAGATTTGAGCACGCTATGGGTACCTGACGTAACTCAGTTGGAGCGGCCTCCGCTCTGAAATTTTGTTCTAGAACTTGTTCCCAACCTCGGAACGAAGGAGCCACGGCGAACCTCCGACAGGGGAGACTATCTCGTCTCGCACTATTTGCATAAATGTTCCCACTCCGATGATTAAATTGATCTCCGCAGACACGTTGAACTGAGGATCTGCTAACTCATCGCCTAGGTTCTCAATGTGTGGCCAAGCGTTAATAGAAAAGGTGGACGAAGGAATAGAAGCAGTTACCTGAGGCATCACGTAGCCCGACAACGGCAATCTCCTGCCAGTTCGAGTGTGCAGGAAAAATGACGCCTCCCCAGAAGCGGGTTGCACCTTGCCACCAACCCCAGCAATACCTAGTTTAGAGCGTTCTAATGTAAGTCCTTCACTAATCAATGAGATATTATCAGAACCGCTGTCGAAAAGCGCGCGGAACAGGGTACCTATAGACCTTCCTGACTGGGAAATTTCCACCATTGCTGTGGGAAGCAATCCCTTGAACTTACTGAACTTGAGGCACGACCTACCGAAGTCCTCAAATTCCCCGGAACTGCTATAACGCTTGCCTGGCCTACCTAACTGTGGTGATAGATTTGTACTAGTACCTACCTCGACCTAGTCTGATCCCAAATAGATCTTTGCCTAGCATTGAGTGTATGAGGGGCAGGACCACTTGCTACACTCATCTGAACTTGCTCGTCATTCCCTACTCCGAACTTACGCGTGCCTGGCCTACCTATGGGGGAAGGCAACACAGTGGACCTGAAATGGACCTTACTTGTCGAGCTAGAACTAACCGACCAGTTCGTGCAATGAGGGACCCAGTTGCTGTGTTTTCCGTCCCAATCTGGGCGAGGTGTCAAGACAACGCAGGTATCGTCCCCGGTGGTCCTAGGTACTAACATGCACACGTCATGGTTGACAGCCGAGCTACTGTCCAATTTCTTAAAGGTACACACCCTACCTACGGGATCGGAATGAACATAGGAATCGCATTGGGGACTCAATTTGGTACATGAACGGATTTCATTGCCACAGTTATTCAAAATGGAATTATTACATTTTTGAACTTCAAAGTTCGTACCAGAGCTTGACAAAATTTGGGACTGATTTGAGGGGTATTGGGGTCCCACTGACGCAATCCACCGAGAACTAAGTGCTTGAACGTACTTCTGCTTTAAACTGGTGGTGGATTTGCGTGCAGTTGTGCCTCTTCAAACGGAAGCGACTGAGGAGTCACCAGCGTCCTGTATTTTAACGTACAGGGATGGCTCCGAATTGGACATCTTGTCCGGGACGCGTCTGAAGGACGAAGAGTTCCCCCCGTTTGCGACTGAGGGATCTAATTTTGGGGCAGTTTTGGGGCCGGCCTCGCTCACCGTACTTGGTTGGTCGCAGTGCAGCGACGGATGGTGGTCCCGCCGACACCGACATCTCCGTTCGGCGGTGCAGTCCTTGAGGGAGTGGAAGATGGACAAACAATTGGTGCACAATTGAGCTTTTTGGACGAAACTCAAGCGCCCCTGAACTGGCAGCCGTAGGTATCCTGGGCAATGGTAAAGGAAGTGGTCCTTTCCACAGAAGAAGCATTGGCGGCCCTTAGACAGAACTGTTGATGAACGTGGAGGCGTGGCAGGAAGTTGAGATCTTGACCCCGAAGGCGTGGCTGAGTTGTAAGTCGATGACGGAGCCGATGAACGGGCTGACGGAGGCAGCATTTGAGCAACCTTGAGTTCGGCTTCTGCAAACTCGAGCAAGGAGGAGACTGTGGGTACTTCATCCTGACTTGCGTTGTTCCGGTTGAACTTTTCCGCCAATGTAGAGTCCAAGCAGGTGAACAGTGCTTCGAAGAGTAAGTCCGGCGTTGGAATCGCTTGCATGGCTCGTACCCATACGCGAGCCGCACTGAGGTAAGCCTCGATCTGTGCCGCAGTCGGGTTCTTCACAGGCGGTACCTACTTCCGACTGGCGAATGAATGTCGGGCTAGTCGGTACTTGCCGGAACTCTCCTGGACGAGTGTGCTGTACAATTCATCATAATCTGCACCGTCCGAGCTGTAGCTGATCAGTGAAGATGTACAGTTTTCACTAGATATGCTGCTACACCTTCAAAGTCAAGATGCAAAAAAAAAAATAAATAAATAAATAAAATAATAATAAACTCTACTTGGAAAAAGGGATTTAATTGTGGTGATGACAACCGCCATTATGTAAACAGCCACCGTAGTGTCTGGTGAATTGTAGCCACCCTCATTATGAGACTGTTGACCATGGTTAACAGGTACCTATATACTATTGTTATAAGAAGAGATGTTGACCATTAACTATTACTCTGATGGATACCTAACTTTTTAGGGATACATAAAATGTACCAACTATAATTGTGGTGACGCCACCGCTCCAGTGGTGACACAAATTTTATAGAATGTTAAATGGATTCTGGTTGTTGTTGGATGTTGATTTCTTATTCAATGACACAGTTACTCATCATGCATGGTAGTGGTACTGGTGAACAGCACCAAGATGGAACCACAGTTACTTTTACATCAAACTGACACTACGGCACTGGTGATCTATATGCACATCCAAGAGCGAGGTGAAGCACCGAGCATGCCACTTCGGCGGGCAGAACAGATGCCAATCCTTTTTGCGGTCAAGGAGGTTTTGTTGGCGGTTAAATTTTTACAACAGAGGTGTTTTTGGGGTCAAACTGACACTACGGCATTGGTGATATCGCCCTAATTTGCAGAGAGTATGATAGTTCTAAATCCATGGAAAACAATAACAAACACTAATATTTTATGCAACGCCACCTTGGTGGTAACTGTGATACCCCAGCGCCAAGCGCAATTTGAATCTAAACAAGGTATTTAAGAATCATAAAAATGCATTAGTATTTTTCTAAACTCAAGGACACCTATCGGTGGGTAACATACTGTTTATACTACGTTCATTTGGACTGGCATTCCAAACAGAATTACCTGCTTCATAACGTAGTGATTTTTCGTAGTAGGGACTGCTTGATGAAGCAAAACGTGAACGGGTGATGCATTATTGCAGGCAGGTACAAAACTATGGATGGACTGGACAGCAACCTGGTACAAAAACAACACTCAGAATAACCACAAGCCACTAGGATCTAAGGCATTAATAAATCATTCCTATCAATTATTAAATAATTCCTATGATTTCAACTTCATATGCAGGTAGAAGGTACCTAATCTTAAATCTACAGATGTCTAGTCACCATTCAGTGCGTATAGATTTTTCAATGGAGTGAATTTGATAGTTCGGAGAACTTGACATGGCTGATCTGGTCACACAACGGATTCCAAGTAAAGAATTGAGCCGTATTAGCACTGTGCAATTTTTATTGTAACATGACCGTCATTATGGCGAGATCATAGCCTGATAGTACTTAGCAGGAAGTACGTAAGCTACAAATTACAATCAGTTGCAAACCATAGCTCCTTAAAGTTCAGTTCAATAATTCGACTTGGGTGAGAAGTGGAAGTGGATTTTTTACGTGCGGTTTCAAGGGATACCTAACACCCAAAATACCTGGTGGAATGGATCCACAGAAACATGTTCCAATCACCTAATAAGCCAAGGTACTTATTGATCAAAGACTGCTTTCCAAAAACCGTAAAATGTAGTACCACCATGCTATCAATCACTCAAAGTAGGTAGCGTGGCATCGACTTCAGATGGATCTACGTACTCAGAATACTCTTTTTCTCGATGAATTACGCGGTCACCCTATTAAATCCTTATTCTAATATTACTTGCATGTACAGTCAGAAGTCAATATTTACACGTATACGTAGACAGGTAGGAACTTACCGATTTTCATATATTTCACTGGAAGATTGAAAGATTTCTGCTGTCCGGAAGCGAGCGCCCCACAATATTACGAATGAAACATTTTCTGTTTTTAGCCCCGGCATATTAACAAGCATGCAGAAGTACGTACGTACCTACAATAAAAAATATTGGCAACTAAATTCATAAAATAATGTGGAAAGCCATGAACGAAGGTCAACAGATCTGAATGGAAATTAAAAGAAAAATGGAGGAAACTGGAAAAAGCTAATAACTGCTACAGCCAACCTTACAAGACATAAAACCAAACATTTACGCACTTTAAGCATAGATAATCTCGTAGATTTGGCATTTAATTACAGAATAAATTATTAAAATTATATATTTAAACTATTTAATACCAAGTTGCATGAATAAACAATTAAAAATATGCGATATTACTGCTCCCATGCGGTGAGTCTGCCCAAATGTGCGATCCTGATTAACATGAATAAGTATAATTGGACTAAGTAGGTACTTTCGAATGTCTTAATAAGAAAAAATAAATAGCTATTTATTACACAGCCTAGCATTTGGGGCCCTATTATTAATCATCAATATTATTCGATACTTATAGGTAATCATTAAATGACAAGGGTGCACTAAGGATTACCAAATAGGTAGTGTAGGTACCCTCAAGGCTCACTCAGCTGATCAGGGAGGGACCTCATCTTGTAGTAGGTACCCAGCAGCCTAAGGAGGCTCCCTGTCAAATGTCAGCTTCCTAGGATGAGTGGGAGAGAAATCAGCCTTATCACATCCCTCTCGTCACGGTTTTCTTCAGTACCACATCACAAAAGCATATAAAATGCTAAAACAACAAATTCCCTACCTTATAGCGAACCCCTGCAATTCCTGCGACTCAAACGCTCTTAGCGCTATTAGCGGGATTAGCCCGTTGTTGAACTGAAGTCGACGTCTGCAAACCTCGTGATAGTATCCATAGTTACATCCATGGGCTTCCCGTTTAGCCAACCTATGAACTACAACATCAACCGATAGCCGTACAACCAACCTATGTCTGGCATGGCTGCGGCCAAGACAAGAACTGGGAAGAAGAAGAAGAAGAAGAAGAAGAAGAGATTCGATTGCAGTCAGGGCTGAGGGTCAGGGTGTTTATTGCGAAGTCGAATCTTTATTAGACTAATTATTCAGTTCAATTATGTCGCGAGGCACCAGCGCCGGATTTGATCGGCATATAACGGTATTTTCGCCGGAAGGACGACTTTTCCAAGTCGGTGAGTAAGATGTTCTCTCTCTTTATATTCACGTTCGGTTAGGCTTGTGTTTTCATAATTTGGGCAGGAACCGAAAACAAGAAATATCTGCTACATGTACCTATTTATGATAAATGGCAGTTACAGTTTTTACACATAAATATAATATTTTCATAATCGGCTTATTCGAACATCCTCATGTCGGGACGACAAAATCTTTGACGACTGGGTTCATTTGGTACTGAGTAGGTACAACTATTAGGTAGACAATAAGTAAAACTATTTTGACGACAACGTTCATATTTAAATTAAGACAGGTTTCGCTAGCGTGATGAGTTTGATAACTTTGCCGTCGTATTTTACTGGTTCGTGAGGCCTACTCCGGTCTTGATATGTGCTTCCTCCGTTGCTCCTGTTCGTCAAAGGTCCCAAGCGACATCCTTGGATTTAAAGAGATAGGTAACATAAGGGAATTCATACTACCAAGTTCAGATCGGTAGGAAAGGTCTAGTACAAAACAGAATTTTTTACTTATTTCCGTAAAAGAGTCCGCTAAAGTGTCGCAGTTTCCAACTGGTTAGGCCTAATCTTGAGCCGTGTTCTAGCCGAAGCATGGGCCCGGAAATGGCGCGAAATAAAGGTGAAGTACCAAAATAATATTTCTGGAATTGAAGGTAGAGGAGTTCCAACCTTTGTTAGGGTGATATGGATGATACTCCATGGTCTTGGAGCGTCTTTTGCCACAACTCCCCAGCTTCTGCTTAGATTTGACATACGAGTAAACCTGGTTTAAGTATTGCTGGTGTTTGTTTCTCTGCAGTCATATTCAAATTCCGTCATAACTAAGCCCCACTAGGATTCACTCTAATTTCGTGGTTCCTACATGAACCGTGACATCTTAGACGAGGAGGCCTCTAGTTTTGCCAATCCCAGGAAAAGTCCAATTAGGTATTTACTTACATTTACTAATTCATGAGTTCAGTCTCATTAACCTACGAGATTAAGCAGGTTTACTGTCCATAAACAAATTTAGTTTGAAATTGAGGCGTAAATTATTTCCTCTGAAAATTTTCTGTCAAGGACATTTTAGTGAATACCTATCCTTCAAATCATGGAAAGTTGCGACCATCAAGTGCATGTCAATATTAATTTATGATAACACGTTGCCTTGTACTCTTACTTGATCATTTCTGGCTGTTCTAAACAGGCATACGTCTGTTATACGTAGAGTTTTGATTAGGTACCTAACTTGTTCTGAAATGATCTCGTTTTGGTTCTTGTGAGAAGCAGCATCTGGCATTTTACATATTACCCACATGGAAAGATGATGCCCATGGGTTGGTATTTTGCGTTTTTGGTCAGCGGACTCTGTACCCTTTTTAAACGTCTGTGTACCCATTTCATTGCCGAATTCCAGAAAAGGTCTCGTCACAGCTCGGAGCGCTGCATGTCCAAGCAGTGGGTCGGGGGATACCAGGGTGGCCACCGGTCAGGGAAGTCAGTGAAAAAAATGTTGGTCAGGGAAATCGAGTGGCGAGTCAGGGAAAATTACCGCACGTCCGCTGTTTTTTGAGTCTAAATGTTCGATTTGAAGTTGATTGGTTTATAATATTCTTCAAATATTTGAAGTATATTTTCGGTGTTAACTGTCGTTTGTACAACTGGGCCTTGCCCGTTCTGTTAAATAAATAAATATCGGAACGGTAACGTCGATGTTCGATGATGTCGGACCTTTCAACATCGATGGTTAAATATCGAACATAGAAGTCAAACATCGATGTTCTATAACATCAACCTTCGATGTTCCATCCCAAAAAAAGTTGTAGGGGGCGCGGCGGTGGGCGGAGATTTTCGATTGTCGAGCTGTAAAATAAGTTCGGTTCTGTGAAATGTCTTTGCAGTGTCGGATCTTAGTGCATGCAAGCTGTGTCAAGCCGAGGGTCAGCATTTGGTTGGTTCACGCTTGCATTGTTTTATGGAGAATTTTGGTTTATTATTTTCAATAATGAACCGTTAGAATCGACCACGAATCTCCCCCCCCCCCCCCCCTCAAAGTTGTCATTTTTTACGTTTTAAGGGACGTAGAATACGAATATCGAATAAAAATATTTCCTCCCATATGCTGTCCAATGCCACGTTCCGCGGCTTTTTCCTTAGTTCCCATGAACAAAAATTAACAATATTTGGTATATATTGGTCGCATCTCCTATGAGTTTTTGTGGGTCAAAAATCGCTAAAATTTGATAAAACCACCAAAAGTTGATTTGAAATCACGCAAATTGCTACAGAACAATTGGGATGGGAATTGTTTGGTTGTAAACCAAACCGGGTTTCGGGTTTGGTTTGGTTGGGGTTTTTTGGGTTTGGCTTGGTTTGGTGGTTATAGTTTTGCTTCCGAGTCTGCGAAGCAGCGGAAGCCTTGTGTTCACTTTCGTGAGCCAAAAAATTTTTGTCTGAAGAAATCAAAATTTCCACTTGCATTTTGCGTTTCAAAGCCTACTGAACAAATTTGGTTCCGTGTCTGTCGGTCTGTGGGTCTGTGAGTCTGTGAGTCTGTCCGCATTTCCTTGTTACAGCCATAACTTCCACGATTTTGAATTGATTCAGCTCAAATTTTGAGGGATGGTGCTGATAAGGCCCCTTGAGGTCCCATACAAATTTCAACATGATTGATCCAGCGGTACGCCCTGCGCATGCGCTAACGTTAAATTCAACAAACACGCATAACATTCACAATTTTGATTCAATTTCGCTCAAATTTTCAAGGGTTGTTTGGACAAGGCCTAGTGAGTTCCAGTATGAATTTCAGCATGCGCATGCGCTGGCGTGAAATAGATTCAATTTCCTTGTTACAGCCGTAGTAACCAAAGATTTCACCCAATTTCAATGTAATTCTCAGGGATTAAGCGGGTAGGGCCCATTGAGGTCCCATATAAATTTCAACATGATAGAGCCAGTGGTTCGCCCTGCGCATGCGCTAACGTGAAATTCTTCAAACACGCATAACTTTCGCAATTATGTATAATGGACGTAATGTATTATGGAAGTCATGTTATGTAATATGTATATTTTATGTAATGTTATGCAATGTTATGTAATGTAATGTTATGTAATATGTATATTTCACGTTATGTAATGTAATGTAATGTTATGTAATGTAATTTAATGTTATTTTGCTTCCGAGTCTGTTCTATTTTATAATGGGTCACTCTGATTGTGACGAGGAAGCTCCTGTGCCATCACCTTGGCAGTGTATTTGGGTCCTGTTTGCGCTCTGAAGCTCGGCAGCCCGATCGGAATACACACAGGGGTGTTACGGGAGGAGAATTGGTGTAAAACTAGGGGTTTTCGAGGGATTTTTGAGGTTTTAGTGAACATGAGCTTGTTAGGTATCGTTTTCCATGTGTTTTAGGGCAAGAAGACCGAATATTAAGTTGATTTTGACTGAAGGGTGAAAAATTATTGAGGTTTCAACGAAGGTTTAGCTCCCAAAATGCATAAATTTGTCATCATAAATTTTTATAATAACACTAAGTTGTATTAGCAGGTGAATGAAGACAATTAAATGGTACTATAAATGATCAAAGATAGTCTGTAATGTGACAAGGGCTTTGCAGCGTTTTTTCTTTTTTCTGCACCGTAAAGTCGTTTTTCCCATAAGACTCAACACAAAAAAGTTACTGGGCAAAGCAAGTTTAATTTGGCTATCATTTTTTCTAAGAGTTCCTGGCTACATACTTGCCTGTTAATGTGGGTGGTTTGTGCATATAAATGTTGCTTGATTTAAAACGCCTTTCATGCAATACATCTGTATTATTCGAAGTTGCACTCAATATTTCACCTCCCTGGGACTAATTGATACCCAAAAGAATGAAGTTATAGACATCAACTGGAGGAATGGAAGAGCTGTTTTCCACCAAAAATGTTTGATGCACTCTTTTGAATAATTTACTTGTTAGGTGAGTCTTTTCGCCTAATTATGGCAGCATAGATACCTCACCTTATCCGGATCCTGTTGAAACTTATAAACGACGAAACTTGTGGTCGTTGTTAGATAGTTTTCACAGTACAATGAAGGAACACTTTGGGCTTAGTTTTTTCATCACGAAATTAGGTAGCTACCCACTGATTGAATTGAGTGCAATACTAAACAATATAATCTGTAGGTGTAGTGTACCTACCAAATGTTATTTCTAGGTGCAGGGAATTGCATTACTTAAAGATGGGCATAGACATGTCAGAACAGCTGTGTATAGCTTACACTGTGATCGTCCTAGCTGTCATACCGTTCTGTGATACGGTACAGATACTCATTATATACTAGGAACTCTCTGTATTATTATTCAGTACAGGATTCTTCACGGTCGTTTCTCCTTAAATGTTTCAGCTGGCCATCTCCTGCCTCTCGTCAGTTCTTTCGGTGGACCTGAAAGCATCGGAACTTGAAGTAGGAATAGTTGGAAAGGACGAGCCGAAATTCAGGTAAATACTGCTAAAAATAATTTAGGTGGTACCAGTACTTTATTTGGTTAAAAGAATGTCCTCGGTCACCTAATTCTAATATGCTTATAATTTTACATAATTGGATATATCTCTAGTTATAATGTGAACAGTCTCATTTTACCTCGCCCTGTCCGTCGAAATATGCAGACTGAAATATTCCTAAACCTCAAAATCATCACATATTGCCACCAAACAAAGAAGGACTGATGAAAAGTGGGTAACTTAACGGGTCAGGATTACACATTTTGACCTCTAAATCGCATTCAGATCTCTCGAAAATCTCCATGCACAAATTCTCTGATCGAAATTCTGCCAGGGTAGGCACTGATAGCAAAAGCTCCCGAATTTCAGAACCCATTTCTAGGGGATATCCCTGATTGCATAGATACTCTTCATATTGCACCCTTTTGGAAAGCTCTTCTCATTGTAGTTAGTATATAATTCATCTTGCCATCAGTATCTTACAATAATTATTGGCTGAAAAAATGAAAGACTGCATCTCCTAAATTTTGGTGTTTTGAGCTCATTTTTTTGCAGCCATTTTGTGGTGATGTCTTTTGCAGCAAAAGGGCATAACCTGCCTGGTAAACCTGGTAAAATTGGGTCTTAAATTGATTGATTCAGTGTTTGGAGGGTGAGCCCTGTACACCACAATAATACCTGCCAGCTGTCGACGCCACTCCTTGCATCATTGATATCTGTAGGAAGGGAACATGTTTGGTAGTGTATCATTCACATTTCGAGTTTCCCTACTTTTAATTCGAATTTGATTCAACATAATGCGCCTAGTGTGCATGACTCACTGATGCCACCAATAGCCCGCCATACACGAGCTGATATTTGTGGCAGATTTGGTCGGCCGACCTCGTCTGCCATATGTCGTTAACGATCAGGAGTGACAGATGAGATCGCTCGCCGTACCTTAACGTGAAAATTTTATCTGCAGACTTTCCATGCCCAAGATCTGTCACCCGATCTCATCTGCTCGTTAGTGGGATGAAATCTGGAAGATTTTTAAATATTCAGGTCTGTCACCGACGTTCATCTGGCAGTTTTGAGTTATCGGTCGGATCCGAAAGTTTTTAGAGATCGGTGACAGATTTGCAGTAGGTAAGTTGACGCCATGGGGTTAGTGACTTTTAATAAACGCAAATTAGCCGGTTTTGCGGCGGGTATTTTTCTCATTGCCCATAGAACGGTGCTACATTTTGGTTTATTATTTTCAATAATGAACCATTGGAATCGAGCATGAAAAGAAAATTCTTACCCCCCCCCCCCCTCAAAATTTGATGGTTTACGCTTCAAGGTATGTGTAATCCAAAACTGCAATACAAATATTTCTGTCGGTTCGCCGTACGGGTCACTTTTCTTAGTTACCATGAATAAAAATTGATGAAATTCGAGTTATAGGTTCCGTTCGGGGTCTAGTTGGTCCTCGAAGCTCGTCGTTACGGTCAGTCATCTCTAAGGGGTTGCAATTTTCAGAACGCCGTAGCTCGAAAACTTTCGATAGAAGGGTATGGTTTTTTTTACGTTATTAAATTTGTCTTGAGCTAAACAATTTTTTGAGACCACCCGGAGCATCGTACGTCCAGCCGTTCGTGAGCACCAAAAAACTTCGTCAACACGATCGTGAATCAAACGGTATAAATCCGGCCTGGATATCATCACTAGGGAGCACCTGATTACAATCAAGGATGGCTGTATGAAGTCGAGTTGTTTGTTCTGCGATATTATTTCATTTGATAAGTGATGGACTATTGGATTTTGTTGGTAGGTACTTGTGGAACAAACTTTGAAGTATTATTGATGGGTAAATTATTACACAATGGCAAATTATTACACACTGGCAAATTATTACACAAAAGTAAATTATTACACAACGGTAAATTATTACACCACGGTAAATTATTACACCACGGTAAATTATTACACAGCTCATCTACCTTGAAGGGGCTGGATTTTGTTGATAGGTACTTTTGCAGCTTGAACAACCGTTGAAGTATTATTGATGGGTAAATTATTACACAACGGTTCATTATTCTATCTCCGTAGAAGGGGAACCTATACAGGTAAATTATTACACAACGGGTTAGGTAGGTACCTAGTAACGAGTACGGGCTTAGGTACTAACCTATGGAGGGTCTGCGATCCACATAATATGTGTAGAATAGTACATATTATATTATAGAGACGGGTTATGTATACAGAGAGCTGTGATCTGTAACAGAAGGGTATTCTGTACAAAATAATAAACCGTTGTGCATGGATTTGCAGCGTTTTTTACATTTTTCTTCATGTAGTCAATATTTTTTAACTCCCACAGGCAAGGTCTCTCCTTGTAGGTACATGTCTACCATTAATTCTATCAATTCATTCTGCCACTCTTTTTTACCCATTTTCAAACCACACCGATAAAAACCTATTTCTATATAGAGAAGAGATCTCGGGGGACAACAGAACTAGGGGAAAACTAGTGGACATCTGAAAGTTAAGGGGTTATCACTCCAGATCAACAATTTCCCTTCAGAACTTATTTGTTCCTTTGTGCCACTTTAGCTACTGTTTTTGATTGATAGAATTATTTCAGCAACATTTAACACGTGATTTAGGTCGGTACCTAATAACGAATACGGGGTTAGTTACTGAGCTACGGAGGGTCTGTGATCTATATAGAAGGGTTATCTATACAGAGAGCTGTGATCTGTAGGCTGCTGTATACATAGAAGTGTGGTCTGTAACAGAAGGGTGTTCTATACAAAATAATAAACCGTTGTGTAGGGATTTGCAGCATTTTTTGTGCTGACGCTTGGTTGTTCGCTTTGCTGTACGCTGCTTGGCATTTCTTGTGCCCCGATCGCGCCTCTAAATCAGAAATTTATTTAGGTTAGCACATTAATTAATTAATACATAAATCCTTCAGTGTAATAATATTTACACTGAATAAATATTTCAGTTGAATAATATTTAGTCAACTTACCCGTTTATTTACCCTTTGACATTTAAATTTGACAGCGAATATGCTAAAATTCAGGCAGGGAAATGGGGGAAAAGATGGAAGAGTCGGGCTTCAAAAATCTCGGAAAGTCAGGGAAATCGGCAAAAAGGTCAGGGAGAAGTCAGGGAAAATGAAAAACCTGATCAAGTGGCCACCCTGATACAGGATGACGTCGTTCCGAAACAGGACTGGAAGGTTGATCCGACGTCCCCTTGTCGATGTCTTCGGACGCGCAACCCAAGGCGTCACGGGCGCTGGCCGCTCAGGCCTCGCCGCTGGCTGCTCGGGCGTGGTTGTCGTCTCCGGAGAACCTTCCACGCTGTCTTCCCTGGATTCGCCCGCATTTGCCCTGGGAATATCAAACTGCTGCGGTTCCCGAATGCCCTCCCTGACGAAGTGCGCTGGCTTCAACCGATCAATGGAAACTGCCACTTCCTGCCCGTTTCGCAGAATGACGAAATTCTTTTTGGTGCGCCTGGCTACCCGGTACGGGCCGTCATATGGCGGTTGCAGGGGGCGGCGAACTGCGTCATGCCGAACCAGGACATACCCGCACGTGCCCAATTCGGGGTATACGAAAACAGCGGTTGCATCATGGCGCGTTGCTGCCTGCGGCCTAAGAGAGCGCATTGTCTGAAGTAAATTTTGCATAAATTCTTGTGTGGGCCTCGTGGTACTATCCTCCTCCCTAAACTCGTTAGGCAGTCGCAGCGTGGTCCCGTACACCAATTCATCTGGAGAGCAACCAAGATCTTCCTTCACGGCTACACGCATCCCTAGCAACACGGTTGGCAAAACTTTGACCCACTTTTCGGTATTATGGCACCTTATCGCTGCCTTCAGCTGCCTATGCACCCGCTCCACCAGACCGTTTGCCTTGGGGTTATAAGCTGACGTGAAGCTATGCTCCGTCCCCATTAACGATGTGAGTTCCCTAAAGAGCGTACTATTAAACTGCCTCCCCTGGTCTGTCACAATTTTTCCGGGCATACCAAACCGACTGCACCATTCCGCATAGAACGCTCTTGCCACCACCTCCGCTTCGCTGTCTACCAGAGGTATGACTTCCGGCCATCGGGTGAACCTATCCACGCAAGTCAAGGCTTACGTGTAACCCAGCAATGGGGTCAAGGGTCCTATGAGATCGATGTGGATGTGCGTGAAACGGTCAGATACCGGTGGGTACTGTCCTAACGGAGAATGGACATGTCGTTGGAATTTGTTTTTTTGACATTCCATGCACGCCGTAACCCACCTGCTACAATCCTTCGACATTGCCGGCCAAACAAACCGCTGCTGCATAAGCTTCAAGGTGGCTTTCACCCCAGGATGGGCCAATCCGTGAATACTCTCGAAAACTCTCTTACGCAATCCTAGTGGCACGAAAGGTCTCACAAATCCAGTTGAAATGTCGCAGAACAGTGGTTTATCGACTCCTGGCATCTGCACCTTCTTCCACACTAAACCTGTATCGTCCCTGGGTAATTCCTCTTCATTTTGCTGGCCAGCCATCTGAGCGAAATCGATGGCATTGACCGACTCTACGCGGGATAAGAAATCAGCTACGACATTTTCTGCCCCAGCCAAATGTCGAATATCAGTGGTGAACTGCCCTATATACTCCAAGAAACGAGCATGCCACGGAGACGCTGAAATGTTTGAGCAGCATTACAAAGTCCAAAGGCCATCTGTGGAAATTCGAATAAACCGAAAGGGGTTATTATCGCGGTTTTCTCAATATCTTCTAGAGCTACCGGTATTTGAAGATAAGCCTTCATCAAATCCACCTTGAAAATATCACTTTACCGTGTAGATCATGCGTCATGTCGTGAATGTTTGGTAAAGGATACCTATCCGGAACTGTGACTTTGTTCAGAGCTCTGTAGTCACCACACGGTCTCCAGTCGCCTCTTTTCTTTGGAACTAAGTGTAACGGACTTGCCCACGGACTCCTTGATGGCCGACAAATCCCTTGCTCCAGCATCACATCAAATTCTTTTTTAGCGAGCTTATACTTAACAGGATCTAAACCGCGAAATTTAGCAACTACTGGGGGTCCCCTGGTCTCGATATAGTGTACTACAGTATGTTTGGGCTTATGGTTTCCCAGAGAAAGTCGGGTTATGTCCTTAAACTCTTCAAGGAGAGCTGTGTAGACCCGACTGTGCCCTTTCCCTACCGTTGTCACTGATGGTACCCCGCAGTTCTTACTGAGTCTCCCTGACGCCTTCAGTGCAGTCACAGAATCATGTAGACAGAGATTCCTGAGGTCAACATTCAAACCGTAGTGACTAAGAAAATCTGCCCCAATTATGGGTTTCGACCCATCAGCTATAACAAACGGCCATTTAAACGAGCGCCGTAATCCTAAATCAACCTCCAACAAACGAACACCATAAGTCGAAATGCTGGACCCATTAGCTGCAAACAACTGATAACGAGAACTATTTTTCTTATCTGCTGCCGTAGGAGGAATAACCGAAACATCTGCGCCAGTGTCGACTAAAAAACTCAATTTTGAAGAACAATCGCTAACAAACAAGCGGCTGGTCGTAGGGCCAGACTCGCTAGCCGCAACAAACGAGTGGCCTTCTAGTTTTCCGACTTCTTAGCGTAAGCACATGGCGAATCGCAGCGCCAGGCTTTATCCCCAAATTTGAAATGAAATCGACATTTCCACGTGCCTGCTTCCTTCTTCCGTTCCTCCAACCCCCGAGGTCCTCGCCCCCGAAACTTGGAACGACTCCTACAACCTGAACACCCGGAATTTTGCCGAGGGCCAGAATTCAATTCGTCAAACCTTCTGGTCAGTGCGGCTATTTTATCTGATAACTCGTCGATGCCAAGACCCTTTCCTCGATTTGTCACCTCTGCCTGAACAACCTCTACGCTGCTACCTGGTCCAACGACTTCTACAATTTTGTCCGCCAGAGAAACAAGCGTCAACAAATGGATTCTGTACTTACTGAAAGAATTCCTTGCACATTAACGGATAAGTTGCGCAACCACAGCTTCTTTAACAAGTCATCATTCACGGTACCATTAGCTAGCTCCTTCATTTCTCGCAGCAGCTGACTTGGTTTCCTGTCACCGAGCGTGACGTCCTTCAGCAACTTCCGCAATCTTTGGTCTTCTGATTCTGTATAGCAATCTATTAATCGTTTTTTTAATACTTCATACCTATCGTTTGGAGGGTTCGTGAGGATATCGCTCACTTGCCCTAAAATGCTTGAATCAATTGCGCTTAAAATACAATCATACTTCTCCCGATCGCTCGTGATCTTCTGGTGCCGAAACTGCGCCTCCACATGTGCAAACCAAACCGGCACATTTGCTTTCCAAAATGATGGCACTCTGAAATGCGTTGATTGAAGCGGCGACGGCGTTGCCGCATCCCCTGCTTGGGCCATCACGTCGGGGTCACCAATTAGTGGCTAGCAAATTCCTTTTTCAAGCCACAGTAACAAGCTAATTTATTTTCCTAGGAGTTTTCAGCACCTGTTTTGGTAACCGCATTACAACAGGTTGGGAATAATAATTTAGAATTTGGAGTTAAACAATATCGAACTTCTTGGTAACAGTGCTGATGCTCCACTCAAGTCATTCTTTGCAAGAGAATCTGAACCTGATCTGCGATCAGAACTACATAAATTTTGGGAATTGGAGGAACCCTCAACTACCCGTTCACACGATCCTGAAGACATAGCATGTGAAGAACATTTCCAATCCACTCACTCTCGACTGCCATGCGGCCGATATGTTGTTAGGTTGCCTTTCAAGGACAAAATGCCTAGTTTGCCACACTCTGTTACGTTAGCGCTGAAAAGATTTACTAATCTTGAAGCCAAGTTGATTAAAAACTCAATACAAAGGGAGCACTACAGTAATTTTATGCAGGAATACTTAGAATTGGAGCACATGACCTCTACAAACAACTTGTCACAGTATGTAATACCCCACCACTCTGTCACAAAAGAAGACCGCTCTGTGGTTAAACTACGAGTTGTCTTTGATGCGTCCGCTCCTACGCCAAATGGCTCTTTGAACGATCATCTGATGTCTGGGCCAAAATTACAATAAGACCTGCGCATAATTCTCCATAATTTTGGCACACATCCCGTCATTGTGGTAGCAGATGTCGTTGAAATGTACCGGCAGATATTAGTTGACCCACAAGATAGAGGCTACCATCACATTTTCTGGCGATTCCATCCCTCTCATGCTTTGTCCAAGTTTGAGCTTAATACTGTCACCTTCGGTACGAAGCCTGCTCCCTTCCTTGCCCTCCGTGTAATACAGCAGTTAATCAATGATGAAGGATCTAATTTTCCACTTGCAGCTGATATGTACGTGGATGACTTGGTCACAGGGGCATCGTAAGTTTCTGCCGCTTTGGATCTTCAGGCTCAAGTCATCCAGCTGTTGTCCAAGGGAGGTTTTGCCCTTAGCAAATGGGCCAGTAACGCTCCAGAAGTCCTCAATGCTGTATCAGACACTAACATGGAACCGGTATCACTGGAATCAAGTGAAGATCCTGCTATAAAAATTTTAGGTCTCCAATGGGATCCCAAGCTGGACAGCTTCACTTACAAGCTCCAGCTTCCAGAAATTGTGTACACCAAAAGAGGCATTTTATCAACCATTGCAAGAATCTTCGATCCTCTGGGTTTCCTATCTCCTGTGATCCTTAAGGCCAAAAGCTTGATCCAGGAACTCTGGAAGCAGGAACTTTCTTGGGATGAAGAACTGCCAGCACAGCTTAAAGATGCCTGGCATGACATTTTCATTGACCTGCCCACTCTTTCCCAAATTGAAATTCCCAGATTTGCTTTAGCCCTTAAGCAATCTGAATACCAGTTAGTAGGTTTCTGCGATGCTTCCACAAAGGGAATGTGCTGTGTTGTCTATCTTCGAGTAATCGACCCAGGAATTAGCTGTGCAGTCCATCTCATCACCTCGAAAACTAAAGTCGCTCCAGTCAGTACAGTATCAGTTCCTCGATTGGAGTTGTGTTCTGCCTTACTTCTTGCCAAAACTTTCCAAGCACTGGATGATTTCTTAGCCCGTCTTCCTGGCAAAGTTCAATCTCGGTTATTTTTTACAGACTCGACCATTGACTTGTCTTGGATTAAAACTCCAACCCACAAGTTGAAAGTTTTTGTCGCAAATCAAGTAACAGAAGTTAACAACTTCACTTCTTTAAATTGTTGGGGTCATGTTAGTTCCCTAGACAACCCAAGTGATTGTGGATCTCGTGGACTTCGTTCACCTGAAATAATTGCCCACCCCTTATGGTGGCATGGCCAAAAGTGGCTTACAGAACCCGTTGATACTTGGCTAGGCACTGGCATCTCTTCAATTCATCATCCAGACTTTCCTGAACTCAAACCTTCAGTAGCTGTGAGTATGGTCGTTAAGCTGGATGCTGATTTTGCCAGTTGGATGAAGAACATCTCCTCCTATCAAAAACATGTACGAGTGACAGCATATCTGCACCGATTTATTGATGCCTGGCTAGTGAAATTCTTCAATAGCTCTCGAAATCACAGGACTCATCGCAAAGGACCTTTAACTGTTCGTGAAATGAGACATTCGTCCATTACTTTGTTTAAACTAGTACAAAGGACTTATTTCTTCAATAATGATGTCTCATCTGCTCCTAAACTCATTAATCAGCGATTCAACAACCTCAGTCCCTTCTTTGACAAGCATAGCGTCCTCAGAGTTGGTGGAAGATTGAAGCTGTCTAACTTACCAGAATCCCACAAGCACCCAGTATTAATACCTCATGAGTCCCATTTACGAACTAAATCACTCGCGACGAAATCGTGGAAACCCATTTCAAAGAAAAACGGAGTTATTGAAAAATAGTCTATTTCCACTAATACACAAAAAACACTGTTATACCGGTTTCGGTGATCAAACCATCGTCAGTAACACACAATAACTGAAGGCATGTTGGAGAGGAGACCTTATATATAGTCACAAAGTGAAATGTGGTCGATTGGGATTGGTTGTGAAAGAGAATGGTGAAGGGAACAGAGGGAGGGTGGTCGAATCTGATTAGTTGTGAAGAAGAACGGTGAAGGGAACAAAGGAAGGGGGTCGATTCTGATTGGCCCAGGAAGAGAATGCCAAAAAGTGAAAGGAACATGAGGTGATAGGGAGGTGAAGAGTGGTGGTGAAGAGGGGTGGAACCAAGCTGTTACAGAAATGAATGCAATAATGGAGAAAAACTTAAAGGAACTACATCATTCAAAGATTTACCCAACCTATCACTCTTAATAATTTCGAATTTTTCAAGTACATCCAACATGCTCCCTTTTGGGCAAAAATGAAGATATTCGATGAACTGTCTGTCTGCAAGATCAAAATTGAAGCTATGACTGGATTCATTCAAGTGACGTGCAAAGGCCGAATCACCCTTATTATCCCTGAAATCTTTTTCATGTTCCTTTATTCTTTCTCTAAACTTCCTACCAGTTTGACCACAATAGTCAAGCCCACAAGAACACTTTAATTTATAAACACCACTTTTATCTTGAACATTAATTTTATCTTTAACTGAACTTAATGAAGATTTGAGATTATGTTTAGTTTTATATCCTACTTTGAACCCTTTAGAAGTTAATATTTTACCAATTTTATCCGAAATTTTTCCGTAATACGGTATACTGATCCAAATTTTTTCCCCAGTCGTAGCTTCCCTAACTAGGTTTGAAACTCCTTCCCTACTCTTTTTTCTAAGAACCCTATTCCATATTGTATCAATGAGATCTCCCCCATAGCCATTACTCGCCGCTATACTTTTAATAGTTAACTTTTCTTTAGCTAAATTCTGTTCACTCATTGGTATAGATAAAGCTCTGTTAATCATACTATGGAAAGCAGCATGTTTGTGGACTACTGGATGATTTGAAGTACTATGAATGGTAATATCGCTGTAAGTATCTTTCCTATATATGGAAAACTCATGTTTTCCATTATTCAACGAAATGGAAAGATCAAGAAAATTTAGGTGATTAGATCCGAATTCTAAGGTAAAGTTAATGAATGGATCTACGTTATTAATTTGTGTATGATATGAACCAAGTTGTCTTTCAGTCCCTTTCCAAAGAATGATGATATCGTCTACATATCTATACCAATAAAGGAGGCTATCTGATTTACATTTTCGGAAAATTTGTTTTTCAAGAAAATCCATGTAAATATCTGCAAGCAATGGAGACAGTGGAGATCCCATTGCAACCCCTGGTTGAGTATAGTATTTCCCATCGAACAAAAAATAATTCTGATCCATACAGACAGACATTAAAGTACACAATTCATCTTTTTCAAACAAATTTAAATTAGAATCGTGAATCAACCCATTAACAACATCTTTACATCTATCAACATTAATGTTGGTAAAGAGGCTGACCACGTCAAAAGAAGCAAGTTTAGCATTTGGAGGCACTTGAATATCCTTAATTTTGCTAACCAAATCGTAAGAATTTAGAACAGTATGTTGTGGTCGAAATTTAATTTTGCTTCTAAACAAACTATTCAACTTTTTAGCCAACTTATAAGCAGGAGCACCAATGTATGATACAACTGGTCTCATTGGTGCTCCTACCTTATGAATTTTTGGCAGACAAGACAACCTAGGTGCATGCGGATTCATTTCTATAAAGCCTGGTTTGTACATATTTTTAAGGATATTTTCAGACTTACTAACTACTTTCCTAACAATTTTTTGAAATTTATCAGTTGGGTCTGATGGCAGTGGTTTACAATTATTTTCATTCAAAAAATTAACAGTTTTGGCAACATAATCAGTTTTTGTCATAATGACTGTAGTATTACCTTTATCTGCCTTAAGGGCTACAAGCTTCTTGTCCACAAACTTCTTCCTCAGTGCTGCTGCCAGTCGTTCTTCCTCTCCAGGGGGTGTCGTCGTCGCCTTCTTCAACTCTTCAGCGCACAATGTTTTCACCACAAGTGGACCTTCAGTAGCTTCTATGGTGAATGCTAGGTCCCGTGATGAAGCAAGGCCATAAGATGAGGTGGGGTTGTGCTTCAGCCCTTTCTCCAGAAGGGATACTTCTGCTGGTAAAAAGGATATACCAGACAGGTTCTCCACTTTCTTGAAGAAGGTAGGGCACGGAGATGGTGTAGCAGATGGCATCGGAGGTCTTGGCTTCTGGGACTTCCGAAGCTGGCTGAGCTTCTGCTGAAGCTGCACCTTCTTCTTCGATCCCTTCTGCCAGGCAACATCAACAGCATGCTGCTCGATGATCTGCCACTCACGATGGTCATAACGGCCGGACAACTCCTGAAAAATAAAGTACAACTTCTCCCGAGCAGTGTCACGGACGTTAAACCATCTACTCAGTTCGCTCCTCACAAGCTTGAACTGAGCCTCCTTGACAATACGAACTGCGGCGGTGGAAGGGTGGTTACACATGATGCGGACATAATTTGGAATAAGTTTTTCTCGGATACACTGCTGATTAAACCAAATGTTCCTCTCAGATATAGATATACGTACCTTCAGCTTGACGAACCAACTCGCGATCTCTGCTCGACTTGCAGAACTGATACGAACTAAATCACTCGCGACGAAATCGTGGAAACCCATTTCAAAGAAAAACGGAGTTATTGAAAAATAGTCTATTTCCACTAATACACAAAAAACACTGTTATACCGGTTTCGGTGATCAAACCATCGTCAGTAACACACAATAACTGAAGGCATGTTGGAGAGGAGACCTTATATATAGTCACAAAGTGAAATGTGGTCGATTGGGATTGGTTGTGAAAGAGAATGGTGAAGGGAACAGAGGGAGGGTGGTCGAATCTGATTAGTTGTGAAGAAGAACGGTGAAGGGAACAAAGGAAGGGGGTCGATTCTGATTGGCCCAGGAAGAGAATGCCAAAAAGTGAAAGGAACATGAGGTGATAGGGAGGTGAAGAGTGGTGGTGAAGAGGGGTGGAACCAAGCTGTTACAGAAATGAATGCAATAATGGAGAAAAACTTAAAGGAACTACATCATTCAAAGATTTACCCAACCTATCACTCTTAATAATTTCGAATTTTTCAAGTACATCCAACATGCTCCCTTTTGGGCAAAAATGAAGATATTCGATGAACTGTCTGTCTGCAAGATCAAAATTGAAGCTATGACTGGATTCATTCAAGTGACGTGCAAAGGCCGAATCACCCTTATTATCCCTGAAATCTTTTTCATGTTCCTTTATTCTTTCTCTAAACTTCCTACCAGTTTGACCACAATAGTCAAGCCCACAAGAACACTTTAATTTATAAACACCACTTTTATCTTGAACATTAATTTTATCTTTAACTGAACTTAATGAAGATTTGAGATTATGTTTAGTTTTATATCCTACTTTGAACCCTTTAGAAGTTAATATTTTACCAATTTTATCCGAAATTTTTCCGTAATACGGTATACTGATCCAAATTTTTTCCCCAGTCGTAGCTTCCCTAACTAGGTTTGAAACTCCTTCCCTACTCTTTTTTCTAAGAACCCTATTCCATATTGTATCAATGAGATCTCCCCCATAGCCATTACTCGCCGCTATACTTTTAATAGTTAACTTTTCTTTAGCTAAATTCTGTTCACTCATTGGTATAGATAAAGCTCTGTTAATCATACTATGGAAAGCAGCATGTTTGTGGACTACTGGATGATTTGAAGTACTATGAATGGTAATATCGCTGTAAGTATCTTTCCTATATATGGAAAACTCATGTTTTCCATTATTCAACGAAATGGAAAGATCAAGAAAATTTAGGTGATTAGATCCGAATTCTAAGGTAAAGTTAATGAATGGATCTACGTTATTAATTTGTGTATGATATGAACCAAGTTGTCTTTCAGTCCCTTTCCAAAGAATGATGATATCGTCTACATATCTATACCAATAAAGGAGGCTATCTGATTTACATTTTCGGAAAATTTGTTTTTCAAGAAAATCCATGTAAATATCTGCAAGCAATGGAGACAGTGGAGATCCCATTGCAACCCCTGGTTGAGTATAGTATTTCCCATCGAACAAAAAATAATTCTGATCCATACAGACAGACATTAAAGTACACAATTCATCTTTTTCAAACAAATTTAAATTAGAATCGTGAATCAACCCATTAACAACATCTTTACATCTATCAACATTAATGTTGGTAAAGAGGCTGACCACGTCAAAAGAAGCAAGTTTAGCATTTGGAGGCACTTGAATATCCTTAATTTTGCTAACCAAATCGTAAGAATTTAGAACAGTATGTTGTGGTCGAAATTTAATTTTGCTTCTAAACAAACTATTCAACTTTTTAGCCAACTTATAAGCAGGAGCACCAATGTATGATACAACTGGTCTCATTGGTGCTCCTACCTTATGAATTTTTGGCAGACAAGACAACCTAGGTGCATGCGGATTCATTTCTATAAAGCCTGGTTTGTACATATTTTTAAGGATATTTTCAGACTTACTAACTACTTTCCTAACAATTTTTTGAAATTTATCAGTTGGGTCTGATGGCAGTGGTTTACAATTATTTTCATTCAAAAAATTAACAGTTTTGGCAACATAATCAGTTTTTGTCATAATGACTGTAGTATTACCTTTATCTGCCTTAAGGGCTACAAGCTTCTTGTCCACAAACTTCTTCCTCAGTGCTGCTGCCAGTCGTTCTTCCTGTCCAGGGGGTGTCGTCGTCGCCTTCTTCAACTCTTCAGCGCACAATGTTTTCACCACAAGTGGACCTTCAGTAGCTTCTATGGTGAATGCTAGGTCCCGTGATGAAGCAAGGCCATAAGATGAGGTGGGGTTGTGCTTCAGCCCTTTCTCCAGAAGGGATACTTCTGCTGGTAAAAAGGATATACCAGACAGGTTCTCCACTTTCTTGAAGAAGGTAGGGCACGGAGATGGTGTAGCAGATGGCATCGGAGGTCTTGGCTTCTGGGACTTCCGAAGCTGGCTGAGCTTCTGCTGAAGCTGCACCTTCTTCTTCGATCCCTTCTGCCAGGCAACATCAACAGCATGCTGCTCGATGATCTGCCACTCACGATGGTCATAACGGCCGGACAACTCCTGAAAAATAAAGTACAACTTCTCCCGAGCAGTGTCACGGACGTTAAACCATCTACTCAGTTCGCTCCTCACAAGCTTGAACTGAGCCTCCTTGACAATACGAACTGCGGCGGTGGAAGGGTGGTTACACATGATGCGGACATAATTTGGAATAAGTTTTTCTCGGATACACTGCTGATTAAACCAAATGTTCCTCTCAGATATAGATATACGTACCTTCAGCTTACCCTCTGTTCCCTTCACCATTCTCTTTCACAACCAATCCCAATCGACCACATTTCACTTTGTGACTATATATAAGGTCTCCTCTCCAACATGCCTTCAGTTATTGTGTGTTACTGACGATGGTTTGATCACCGAAACCGGTATAACAGTGTTTTTTGTGTATTAGTGGAAATAGACTATTTTTCAATAACTCCGTTTTTCTTTGAAATGGGTTTCCACGATTTCGTCGCGAGTGATTTAGTTCGTATCAGTTCTGCAAGTCGAGCAGAGATCGCGAGTTGGTTCGTCAAGCTGAAGGTACGTATATCTATATCTGAGAGGAACATTTGGTTTAATCAGCAGTGTATCCGAGAAAAACTTATTCCAAATTATGTCCGCATCATGTGTAACCACCCTTCCACCGCCGCAGTTCGTATTGTCAAGGAGGCTCAGTTCAAGCTTGTGAGGAGCGAACTGAGTAGATGGTTTAACGTCCGTGACACTGCTCGGGAGAAGTTGTACTTTATTTTTCAGGAGTTGTCCGGCCGTTATGACCATCGTGAGTGGCAGATCATCGAGCAGCATGCTGTTGATGTTGCCTGGCAGAAGGGATCGAAGAAGAAGGTGCAGCTTCAGCAGAAGCTCAGCCAGCTTCGGAAGTCCCAGAAGCCAAGACCTCCGATGCCATCTGCTACACCATCTCCGTGCCCTACCTTCTTCAAGAAAGTGGAGAACCTGTCTGGTATATCCTTTTTACCAGCAGAAGTATCCCTTCTGGAGAAAGGGCTGAAGCACAACCCCACCTCATCTTATGGCCTTGCTTCATCACGGGACCTAGCATTCACCATAGAAGCTACTGAAGGTCCACTTGTGGTGAAAACATTGTGCGCTGAAGAGTTGAAGAAGGCGACGACGACACCCCCTGGACAGGAAGAACGACTGGCAGCAGCACTGAGGAAGAAGTTTGTGGACAAGAAGCTTGTAGCCCTTAAGGCAGATAAAGGTAATACTACAGTCATTATGACAAAAACTGATTATGTTGCCAAAACTGTTAATTTTTTGAATGAAAATAATTGTAAACCACTGCCATCAGACCCAACTGATAAATTTCAAAAAATTGTTAGGAAAGTAGTTAGTAAGTCTGAAAATATCCTTAAAAATATGTACAAACCAGGCTTTATAGAAATGAATCCGCATGCACCTAGGTTGTCTTGTCTGCCAAAAATTCATAAGGTAGGAGCACCAATGAGACCAGTTGTATCATACATTGGTGCTCCTGCTTATAAGTTGGCTAAAAAGTTGAATAGTTTGTTTAGAAGCAAAATTAAATTTCGACCACAACATACTGTTCTAAATTCTTACGATTTGGTTAGCAAAATTAAGGATATTCAAGTGCCTCCAAATGCTAAACTTGCTTCTTTTGACGTGGTCAGCCTCTTTACCAACATTAATGTTGATAGATGTAAAGATGTTGTTAATGGGTTGATTCACGATTCTAATTTAAATTTGTTTGAAAAAGATGAATTGTGTACTTTAATGTCTGTCTGTATGGATCAGAATTATTTTTTGTTCGATGGGAAATACTATACTCAACCAGGGGTTGCAATGGGATCTCCACTGTCTCCATTGCTTGCAGATATTTACATGGATTTTCTTGAAAAACAAATTTTCCGAAAATGTAAATCAGATAGCCTCCTTTATTGGTATAGATATGTAGACGATATCATCATTCTTTGGAAAGGGACTGAAAGACAACTTGGTTCATATCATACACAAATTAATAACGTAGATCCATTCATTAACTTTACCTTAGAATTCGGATCTAATCACCTAAATTTTCTTGATCTTTCCATTTCGTTGAATAATGGAAAACATGAGTTTTCCATATATAGGAAAGATACTTACAGCGATATTACCATTCATAGTACTTCAAATCATCCAGTAGTCCACAAACATGCTGCTTTCCATAGTATGATTAACAGAGCTTTATCTATACCAATGAGTGAACAGAATTTAGCTAAAGAAAAGTTAACTATTAAAAGTATAGCGGCGAGTAATGGCTATGGGGGAGATCTCATTGATACAATATGGAATAGGGTTCTTAGAAAAAAGAGTAGGGAAGGAGTTTCAAACCTAGTTAGGGAAGCTACGACTGGGGAAAAAATTTGGATCAGTATACCGTATTACGGAAAAATTTCGGATAAAATTGGTAAAATATTAACTTCTAAAGGGTTCAAAGTAGGATATAAAACTAAACATAATCTCAAATCTTCATTAAGTTCAGTTAAAGATAAAATTAATGTTCAAGATAAAAGTGGTGTTTATAAATTAAAGTGTTCTTGTGGGCTTGACTATTGTGGTCAAACTGGTAGGAAGTTTAGAGAAAGAATAAAGGAACATGAAAAAGATTTCAGGGATAATAAGGGTGATTCGGCCTTTGCACGTCACTTGAATGAATCCAGTCATAGCTTCAATTTTGATCTTGCAGACAGACAGTTCATCGAATATCTTCATTTTTGCCCAAAAGGGAGCATGTTGGATGTACTTGAAAAATTCGAAATTATTAAGAGTGATAGGTTGGGTAAATCTTTGAATGATGTAGTTCCTTTAAGTTTTTCTCCATTATTGCATTCATTTCTGTAACAGCTTGGTTCCACCCCTCTTCACCACCACTCTTCACCTCCCTATCACCTCATGTTCCTTTCACTTTTTGGCATTCTCTTCCTGGGCCAATCAGAATCGACCCCCTTCCTTTGTTCCCTTCACCGTTCTTCTTCACAACTAATCAGATTCGACCACCCTCCCTCTGTTCCCTTCACCATTCTCTTTCACAACCAATCCCAATCGACCACATTTCACTTTGTGACTATATATAAGGTCTCCTCTCCAACATGCCTTCAGTTATTGTGTGTTACTGACGATGGTTTGATCACCGAAACCGGTATAACAGTGTTTTTTGTGTATTAGTGGAAATAGACTATTTTTCAATAACTCCGTTTTTCTTTTAGTCCCATTTAGCCTGTCTAATTGTTGACCATTTCCATAGAATTCATCTCCATCCAGGACCAGGACTTCTACAAGCACTGGTGCAAATGTATTTCTGGATTCCTTCATTAAGGAACCTGGTGAAGAAGCGCACCTTTATGTGCATGAAATGCTACCGCTGTAATGCACTTCCTGATAATCCTTTCATGGCAGATCTTCCCGAGAGCAGATTCAAGTCTGGCAGAGCATTCATCCATGTGGGTATTGATTATGCAGGCCCTATTTTAATACGGGAGTCCCTTCGACGTAACGCTGCAGTAGCCAAGGCTTACCTGTGCCTGTTCGTGTGTTTTTCCACAAAGGCTCTACACTTGGAATGCGTCAGTAGTCTCACCACTGAGGGATTCATGGCTGCTTTTGACAGGTTTGTTTCCCGCAGGGGTCTTCCAGCCAAAGTTTTTTCAGATTGCGGCACAAACTTTATGGGAGCTGCTAATTCATTAAGGGATCTCGGCATTTGGTTAAACGATTCAGGAACCCAGCACAAACTGATGGATAAGATGACGAATCTCAATATTGAATGGCTGTTCAATCCTCCCCATGCTCCACATTTTGGTGGTTTGTGGGAGGCAGGAGTGAAAAGTGTTAAAGCCCTCCTTACCAAAGTGATGGGTGCAACACCACTTTCCTTTGAAGAGCTCTACACCCTTTTCACAAAGATAGAGGCAATATTAAATTCTAGGCCTTTATGCCCCTTATCTTCAACTCCTGATGATCTCTCATATCTCTTTCCAGCTCATTTTCTCGTCGGTGACAATCTCCTGGCTGTTCCAGCATATGACCACCTTGAACATCGAGACAACCGGCTATCAAGGTGGCAACTCGTCCAGAAGATGCAGCAGCACTTTTGGAAGAGATGGCACCAAGAGTACCTCTGCTCTCTGCAGCAGCGAAAGAAATGGGTAAAGCAATCAGCTCCTCTAGCCAAAGGCGACCTCGTTATCATCAAGTTGGACTCCACTCCCATGATGTCATGGCCGATGGCTCGGGTTACGCAACTACATCCTTCCAAGGACGGAATAGTGAGAGTCGTTACCCTTCGTACTGCTGACTCCTCATGTGTTCGCCCGGTCCATAAAATCATCCCGCTTTGGCCTCTAAAAAGTCCTGCCTTCGATCATTGAAAATTTGTTCCCAAATTTTAGGGGGCACTATGTTGCTGCAAGTGCCAATCTATACCACCAGTACCTAGGTACTGGTATACTTCCACATTGGCACATAGCCAAATACACTACAATTCTTCAACAAATAGGTGGTACCCACATACCTACTAATTATGCCCATTAGGAAGTTCCCCATTTATTTTCTGAATGATTGAGTTCTATAGCTACTGTGAGTGCAAGCCACAGAGATAAGAATCTATTTTTACCTATTTATCTGACAGACAAGTGAAGTGTGGGATTGTGTTGTGTCTCGTGGTACAAACTGCACTTGATAAAGCATCCTGCAGCAAGAGCCTTGTTCCCCAGAGCCAGTAACAATCTGCCAGTCTACCTGAGCTGTAGTCACTGTGTTCCCCGTTCCAAATTAATTGAGAGTTGGTATACTACCATAACAGTGCCACCAGAACATTCCAAATCCAGTGTGCAGAGTAATTTTATCAAAATTCTCCACCTTACCTCACCTTGGAAGAACAGACTTCTCCACTTGGCATCTGCCCTCTCGTCTATATCGAAGTGGGACAGTGGACATTCAGCAGGACAGAACATTTCCTGAATCAGTACCACCCAAAACTGTAAGTCCTTTCCAGTTTGTGTTCCAAAATTTGACTTATTTTGGACAACCTAAAATGGTGTTCTGGTGGTGTAGTGGTGAGTTTATCAAACTGTCAGTATTGACTTGTTAGTTGAGCTCAGGTTCAAATCCTGGTCAACTCAAAAATTTTTTATTCTTTCATCATTCTCAAGAGTCCATCATCTCCACATCCTCTCAACTCAAAAGACTTATATTCATCTGTCAGCTTCACCAACAATAAGTGTACATATTAATAACATAAGTAAATCTTTTATTTTATTTTTATTAGTTATTTTACCACTTAGGAAAGGAGCTCCTATTAATTTCTATACAATTTTGTCAGGAATGACTTCTTTTGTTTTTCTCTTCTTTTCTTGTTTTTTACCAATATAACTTCAGTTATCTAGTTACTTGTTTTCTTTCAATTCGTTTTCCTTAATTGTAACATTTTAGTCAAAGGGTTTATTCTAAACCAAATATAAATATAAATTGAGGTATCAATACAGTCAAGTAAATGACAAATATACCCAATTTATAACATGGTCCTTCGAGCAAAGATTTTATTTAAAATTTAAATTTCATAAAATTCAAAGATTTTCATGAAAATTCTGAAAGTTCTATTTTTCTCAGTTTTGGATTTTGGTACTTATTTTACATATTATTGACATAGGTATATGGTTTTTTGTCATATTATTGAACATTGTATTCTTCCCTTGTATATATTATTTCTTTACAGTTTTTCTGCTTTAGTACTTGTATTTTGATTGTCTGGTATGCTATCTTGATTATATTTAGCTTTGTAACTGTGGCTTGCACATCATTTTATTCTTGCCCTTTCACTATGGCACTTGATGATGTAGCAGGTCAAGACCAACAAGGAGTTAATCCTTCGTCTACAACCCCCTTTGCTGTTAAGTCTAATACTTTGAAAGTTAGATGGGGTAACTTGGGTAAAGATATCAAAGAGGTCTTGGTTGTGGGAAGGAAGGCTTTGACTGAACCTGACCAGGTCTGTACATTCAAAGGAATGTTTAGGACCTTGAGAGGACTTTGGAAAAATTTGAGTCCACGTACGAAGAGTTGATGACTCTATATGCTGAAGCTAATAGATCTATTATGAATCCTGCTCTATTTATGAAACTATTCAGGCTAATGAAGGGAAGACATCTAGTACTTCTGGTAATATACCTCCAGCAATGAATTTGACTACAGGTGAATTCAAATCTTCTAACAACTTGCCAAAAATCAATATCCAGCGATTTGATGGTGAGATTTTGTCTTGGCCAAAGTTCAGAGACACGTATCAGTCTATTGTGCATACTGACAACACACTTTCTGACATTCAGAAATTTCATTATATTTGATTTCTTTTGTTAGTGGAACTGCTGCTTCAGTTATCAAGCCTTTTCACTTAACTGCCCAGAATTATCCTTAGCGTGGAAGGCACTAAATGATGCTTATGATGATAAGCGAATGCTGGCGTCTGCCTATCTGAACCAGTTAATTGAGTTCAGTCCTTTGCAAGACAAACCATCGGTTGATGGTCTCAAGTCCTTTTCAACCACCATTACTGATGTAAACTCATCTTTCAAGCTGTTACGTATTCCAAATGAAGCTGACTATATCCTGTTCCACTTAGCAGTCAAACGTTTGGATCCAGATACCAGAAGAGAATTTGAGATAGCCCATCGAGGTACTGATTTCCCCAGTGTTGAAACTTTATCAAATTTTGTTCGCAACCGCTACATCGCCATGCAGTTAACTGAAGGGTTCAGCTTATCTTCTGCGACTAAGCCTCTTCATTCCAATACAAAGGACAAGTCTGGTTCGTCCTCTTCTTCTCGGCCTAAGACTTCTCTTCTTTCAAATGATACTGCTAAACCCCAATTGAAAACCTCACAGGCTCAAGGGAATGCTTCCCAACAATCATCCAAAGGTCCTTGTGTTGTCTGTGGTAACAGGCATGAACTTCCTGACTGCGTCAAATTCACTAATGCACCCATACAACAAAGGCATCAATGGTTGAATTCATGGCAGGGCTTTAGAAATTGTTTACTCTCTTCTCACTCCACTGATTCATGCTCATCCAAGTGGCACTGCAAATTTTGCAAATACCGACATAATTCTCTTCTACACCTCAGTGGAGGTAGTTCTTCGTTTCACAATCCTTCTGCTGGAACTCCCTCATCATCAAATAAAGCTAATTTTCCCCCTGTTCAACCTAGTACCAGCACATCTACCTCTGCATTGTCCAGTACCACCTCTTCTGACGATCTTGTGATACTTGGAACTGCTCTTGCTGTAATGAGAGATGTTAATGGGAAATACGAATGGTTCTGGACTGTGGAAGCCAGAGCTCTTTCATAACTCATCGATGTGCTCAAAAGCTTGGGCTTGCAATTCAGGGCATTCCTAGACAAATATCTGGGATTGGTGAAACAGCTTTTGAGGGTGCAAAAGGGATTGTTGGTTGCACCATCAGGCCCCTCACAAGTGATTCTCCTCTTTTGACAACCCAGGCTGTGGTTATAAACAAAATCAAGTCTTATTTACCATCTTCAGAGGTACCCTCTACCATGCGGCATCATTATACATCATATCACTTAGCTGATCCCACTTTCTGGAAACCGGCTCCAATTGATTTTCTGTTGGGATGCGATTTGTTCCCTGAAGTCATGACTGGTGGAGTCTTTAAGGATCAGTGACCATCTTCCATCTTTATTTTCTTCAGTGTTTGGAGAAATAGTCATGGGTCGACTTCTTGGTAACAGTGCTGATGCTCCACTCAAGTCATTCTTTGCAAGAGAATCTGAACCTGATCTGCGATCAGAACTACATAAATTTTGGGAATTGGAGGAACCCTCAACTACCCGTTCACAGGATCCTGAAGAAATAGCATGTGAAGAACATTTCCAATCCACTCACTCTCGACTGCCATGCGGCCGATATGTTGTTAGGTTGCCTTTCAAGGACAAAATGCCTAGTTCGCCACACTCTGTTACGTTAGCGCTGAAAAGATTTACTAATCTTGAAGCCAAGTTGATTAAAAACTCAACACAAAGGGAGCACTACAGTAATTTTATGCAGGAATACTTAGAATTGGAGCACATGACCTCTACAAACAACTTGTCACAGTATGTAATACCCCACCACTCTGTCACAGTATGTAATACCCCACCACTCTGTCACAAAAGAAGACCGCTCTGTGGTTAAACTACGAGTTGTCTTTGATGCGTCCGCTCCTACGCCAAATGGCTCTTTGAACGATCATCTGATGTCTGGGCCAAAATTACAATCAGACCTGCGCATAATTCTCCATAATTTTGGCACACATCCCGTCATTGTGGTAGCAGATGTCGTTGAAATGTACCGGCAGATATTAGTTGACCCACAAGATAGAGGCTACCATCACATTTTCTGGCAATTCCATCCCTCTCATGCTTTGTCCAAGTTTGAGCTTAATACTGTCACCTTCGGTACGAAGCCTGCTCCCTTCCTTGCCCTCCGTGTAATACAGCAGTTAATCAAAGATGAAGGATCTAATTTTCCATTTGCAGCTGATATGTACGTGGATGACTTGGTCACAGGGGCATCGTCAGTTTCTGCCGCTTTGGATCTTCAGGCTCAAGTCATCCAGCTGTTGTCCAAGGGAGGGTTTGCCCCTAGCAAATGGGCCAGTAACGCTCCAGAAGTCCTCAATGCTGTATCAGACACTAACATGGAACCGGTATCACTGGAATCAAGTGAAGATCCTGCTATAAAAATTTTAGGTCTCCAATGGGATCCCAAGCTGGACAGCTTCACTTACAAGCTCCAGCTTCCAGAAATTGTGTACACCAAAAGAGGCATTTTATCAACCATTGCAAGAATCTTCGATCCTCTGGGTTTCCTATCTCCTGTGATCCTTAAGGCCAAAAGCTTGATCCAGGAACTCTGGAAGCAGGAACTTTCTTGGGATGAAGAACTGCCAGCACAGCTTAAAGATGCCTGGCATGACATTTTCATTGACCTGCCCACTCTTTCCCAAATTAAAATTCCCAGATTTGCTTTAGCCCTTAAGCAATCTGAATACCAGTTAGTAGGTTTCTGCGATGCTTCCACAAAGGGAATGTGCTGTGTTGTCTATCTTCGAGTAATCGACCCAGGAATTAGCTGTGCAGTCCATCTCATCACCTAGAAAACTAAAGTCGCTCCAGTCAGTACAGTATCAGTTCCTCGATTGGAGTTGTGTTCTGCCTTACTTCTTGCCAAAACTTTCCAAGCACTGGATGATTTCTTAGCCCGTCTTCCTGGCAAAGTTCAATCTCCGTTATTTTTTACAGACTCGACCATTGACTTGTCTTGGATTAAAACTCCAACCCACAAGTGAAAGTTTTTGTCGCAAATCAAGTAACAGAAGTTAACAACTTCACTTCTTTAAATTGTTGGGGTCATGTTAGTTCCCTAGACAACCCAAGTGATTGTGGATCTCGTGGACTTCGTTCATCTGAAATAATTGCCCACCCCTTATGGTGGCATGGCCAAAAGTGGCTTACAGAACCCGTTGATACTTGGCTAGTCACTGGCATCTCTTCAATTCAACATCCAGCCTTACCTGAACTCAAACCTTCAGTAGCTGTGAGTATGGTCGTTAAGCTGGATGCTGATTTTGCCAGTTGGATGAAGAACATCTCCTCCTATCAAAAACATGTACGAGTGACAGCATATCTGCACCGTTTTATTGATGCCTGGCTAGTGAAATTCTTCAATAGCTCTCGAAATCACAGGACTCATCGCAAAGGACCTTTAACTGTTCGTGAAATGAGACATTCGTCCATTACTTTGTTTAAACTAGTACAAAGGACTTATTTCTTCAATAATGATGTCTCATCTGCTCCTAAACTCATTAATCAGCGATTCAACAACCTCAGTCCCTTCTTTGACAAGCATAGCGTCCTCAGAGTTGGTGGAAGATTGAAGCTGTCTAACTTACCAGAATCCCACAAGCACCCAGTATTAATACCTCATGAGTCCCATTTAGCCTGTCTAATTGTTGACCATTTCCATAGAATTCATCTCCATCCAGGACCAGGACTTCTACAAGCACTGGTGCAAATGTATTTCTGGATTCCTTCATTAAGGAACCTGGTGAAGAAGCGCACCTTTATGTGCATGAAATGCTACCGCTGTAATGCACTTCCTGATAATCCTTTCATGGCAGATCTTCCCGAGAGCAGATTCAAGTCTGGCAGAGCATTCATCCATGTGGGTATTGATTATGCAGGCCCTATTTTAATACGGGAGTCCCTTCGACGTAACGCTGCAGTAGCCAAGGCTTACCTGTGCCTGTTCGTGTGTTTTTCCACAAAGGCTCTACACTTGGAATGCGTCAGTAGTCTCACCACTGAGGGATTCATGGCTGCTTTTGACAGGTTTGTTTCCCGCAGGGGTCTTCCAGCCAAAGTTTTTTCAGATTGCGGCACAAACTTTAAGGGAGCTGCTAATTCATTAAGGGATCTCGGCATTTGGTTAAACGATTCAGGAACCCAGCACAAACTGATGGATAAGATGACGAATCTCAATATTGAATGGCTGTTCAATCCTCCCCATGCTCCACATTTTGGTGGTTTGTGGGAGGCAGGAGTGAAAAGTGTTAAAGCCCTCCTTACCAAAGTGATGGGTGCAACACCACTTTCCTTTGAAGAGCTCTACACCCTTTTCACAAAGATAGAGGCAATATTAAATTCTAGGCCTTTATGCCCCTTATCTTCAACTCCTGATGATCTCTCATATCTCTTTCCAGCTCATTTTCTCGTCGGTGACAATCTCCTGGCTGTTCCAGCATATGACCACCTTGAACATCGAGACAACCGGCTATCAAGGTGGCAACTCGTCCAGAAGATGCAGCAGCACTTTTGGAAGAGATGGCACCAAGAGTACCTCTGATCTCTGCAGCAGCGAAAGAAATGGGTAAAGCAATTAGCTCCTCTAGCCAAAGGCGACCTCGTTATCATCAAGTTGGACTCCACTCCCATGATGTCATGGCCGATGGCTCGGGTCACGCAACTACATCCTTCCAAGGACGGAATAGTGAGAGTTGTTACCCTTCGTACTGCTGACTCCTCATGTGTTCGCCCGGTCCATAAAATCATCTCGCGTTGGCCTCTAAAAAGTCCTGCCTTCGATCATTGAAAATTTGTTCCCAAATTTTAGGGGGCACTATGTTGCTGCAAGTGCCAATCTATACCACCAGTACCTAGGTACTGGTATACTTCCACATTGGCACATAGCCAAATACACTACAATTCTTCAACAAATAGGTGGTACCCACATACCTACTAATTATGCCCATTAGGAAGTTCCCCATTTATTTTCTGAATGATTGAGTTCTATAGCTACTGTGAGTGCAAGCCACAGAGATAAGAATCTATTTTTACCTATTTATCTGACAGACAAGTGAAGTGTGGGATTGTGTTGTGTCTCGTGGTACAAACTGCACTTGATAAAGCATCCTGCAGCAAGAGCCTTGTTCCCCAGAGCCAGTAACAATCTGCTAGTCTACCTGAGCTGTAGTCACTGTGTTCCCCGTTCCAAATTAATTGAGAGTTGGTATACTACCATAACAGTGCCACCAGAACATTCCAAATCCAGTGTGCAGAGTAATTTTATCAAAATTCTCCACCTTACCTCACCTTGGAAGAACAGACTTCTCCACTTGGCATCTGCCCTCTCGTCTATATCGAAGTGGGACAGTGGACATTCAGTAGGACAGAACATTTCCTGAATCAGTACCACCCCAAACTGTAAGTCCTTTCCAGTTTGTGTTCCAAAATTTGACTTATTTTGGACAACCTAAAATATTGTTCTCCTGGAGAGCCCTCATAATTGCCTGCCAGCCATCTGCTACCCATGGTGTAGTGGTTAGTGTATCAAACTGTCAGTATTAACTTGTTAGTTGAGCTCAGGTTCAAATCCTGGTCAACTCAAAAATTTTAACCTGACCCTTCAGGTTTATGCGATGGGACCCCCCCGCCGAAAAACGACAGTAAAAAGTGAGACCAAATATTGAGACAAAAGTAGCGCGTATTTTAACAATGATTTTCACTTACAACCGAGTAGTTGCTAGGGAAATGAAACTTCTTTCATTTTCATCGGACAAAAATCGTTTTCCATTCGTTGGAAAGCTCTTGATTTATCACGAATGTATTTCGTATTTGTTCTTGGTATTTATATCCTAGTTTCATAATATAACTATATAAATGAATGTTGTAAATGGATAGTAAACAATGACGCTTGTTTGGTTGTCACTTGGTTGTAGTAAACTAGGCGGCTAAAGCTTGTTTTTTTAACCTGACCTACCTAATTAGTGGAATGAATGCGACCGATAAGTACCCTATAATGAGCCGCGCGTGAAGTAAGGTAAGAAACAGCCGTGTTATATAATACAGCGAGGGGGACAAAAACCTGAAGGGTCAGGTACACCACAGTTCAGCTGTCAGGCTTTAAGCGGAAGTCATCCGGGGGTGCAGGGGGCGAAGCCCCCGCCGAGGCGCGCAGCGCCGAGTTTTTATTCTTTCATCATTCTCAAGAGTCCATCATCTCCACATCCTCTCAACTCAAAAGACTTATATTCATCTGTCAGCTTCACCAACAATAAGTGTACATATTAATAACATAAGTAACTCTTTTATTTTATTTTTATTAGTTATTTTACCACCTAGGAAAGGAGCTCCTATTAATTTCTATACAATTTTGTCAGGAATGACTTCTTTTGTTTTTCTCTTCTTTTCTTGTTTTTTACCAATATAACTTCAGTTACCTAGTTACTTGTTTTCTTTCAATTCGTTTTCCTTAATTGTGTCATTTTAGTCAAAGGGTTTATTCTAAACCAAATATAAATATAAATTGAGGTATCAATACAGTCAAGTAAATTACAAATATACCCAATTTAAAACAACGCCTATGTAATCGCTCAGCAAAACATTTCTATAACATCCCCTCAAAATTTTTCATTTTCTGTTTCAAGGTGCATAGATTCCAAAAATGCAATGTCCGTACGCCGTATCACGTGTACCGGCTTCATTTTCGGTATACAAAATTCTTTCTTTCCCACACATGTTCCATTTGGGCCCTAATTGTGTCCCGAAACTTTGCAATCCGATCGGAATATACCCAGGGATGTTATGAGTGAAAATGTGTATAAAAATAGGTAGGTACTTTTTGTGTTTTAGTAACATGTTAATAACATGAGCTTTTGAGGTATCGTTTTCCATGTTTTTAGGGACGAGAAGACCGAATATGAAGTCGATTTTGACCAAAGAGTGGAAAAATGAGTTCTACCAGGTGTTCAGCTCCCAAAATTGATTTTTTATGAATGAAAAACCTTGGAAATTAGTATAATCAATTTATCACCATAAATTAGTGTAGGTTAGCACTGGAAAAAGTGTGAACAGGTGAATCAAGACAATTAAATGGTACTAACAATGATAAAAAATATTTGAAAAAAAAAAAACCGCTGCAAAGTCCTTGTCACATGGGTTCATTATTCTAGTGGACTTACCTACATAAATGTTGGCTGTTCATTTATTGTTTCTTTCTGTCTTCTCGCAACAAAAAATATGGAAAACGATACCTCACAAGCTCATGTTCACTAAAACCTCAAAAATCCCTTGAAAGCCCCTATTTTTACACCCATGTTTTCCCCATAACACCTGTTATTCACAGGATAATAAACCAAAACTCCCTGGCAAACGGAGCTGTAACTCACCGATGTCCAACGCTCGCTGGTGACCCTCCATAAAATTATGTCTTCTCGGTGACACTTGGATATGACCTGATTCAGGAGGTCACAGGTCCAGTTATCCGTGCGTTATCCTGTGGTTATTCCACCCACCTGCAGTCATTTGATCTTGAAGCTAACTATGTCTTCTCGCTTTTCTTCTTCAGGTTCGTTGTGCGACTGTGTGAGGCAGTGAGGAGCAGGACAGACGAATACACAATCAGGTGAGAGGCCTCACATTACTAGGAGAGTCGAGGAGAGGCGTTGGGCAGCAAAGGTACCAAGTCGGATCCCGCGCAATAGGGCGCCTGTGAACCGTTCGGTCAGGAGCTGGTACCTGATTCTGTTACTCTGTTCAGATAGTTCTGTCCGTTATCAACTTGACCCGTGTCAGCCGTCTGTGCTGTGCTGTGCGTTTCCGCCGGTGTTTTTTGTTCACTGTTCTTGTTTTGTAGGTACTTACCTACTACCTGCTCTATAATTGGCTAAACCGGTTAACATTTAAATAAATAAATAAACAGACCAATAAGTTCTAGGCACGCAGCATCATCATGGGGGGAATTTTCCGATGAACTCACAAATGAACACTTCCTTCAGTTTTACTTCCTCACTACTGAAGGTGAGGAAGCCTTGGATTCCTGATTGAGTAAAAAACAAAAAGATGTCCTCCAAAATGAAAATGTCCACTTCCATTTTGAGTTTCAGACATCGAGGAACATTTTTGGTTCCATGTCTGTCTGTGGTAATTCCTTGTTACGCCCATAAATACCCGAAATAATGGTCGAAATGGGCTTTAAATTGGAGAGTGGGTGCGGGTTGTCCCACAGATGGTCTCATACCATAGTCATTGAACAAGTACTGTAACTTTTGTCTTCGCATGTGCAAACTTGAAATACTTGAAATGTCCACAACAACCCTAAATATCGATGAAATGAGTTCAGACTTGGACGGTCGATCAGGAATAGTACGTTGATAGTTCCATACGAGTTTCATTTAAATCGTACGGTGACTATCGGCTGCGCATGTGCGAACATGAAATGTTGAAATGTTTGATCCTACTACGCATGTTAGGTAATTTATTACTGCTCTGTTTATTGCTGTTGAATCATTTTGACGCATCATTTTTCTACCAACTGATTCTGGACTTCATGTTACAATAAGTGAGGAAGCTGTACTGCCCACCCAACTTGGCAGACGTTTTTAATTAGTTTAGGTAACATTGAGGCGTTTTTAGTCATCTTTGAAGTACAAAAATAGGTTCTTGAATTTAATTTTCAATTTTGAGTAGATAGGTACCTATTATATGTGGGTTACGTACATTAACCGAATTTCATCAAAATTCCTTTAGCCGTTCTTGTAGAAAGGCATTTTGGCCTAAAAATGACGAATTTTCCACCTATTTTGATTTTTTCCACCCCTCAATTTATTATGGATGGAGCTGATTTTTCTGCAGTAGCCGGCTCTTGAATTCGGAAGCACACTAACATACAGTATTTTGTACGCTATTTACATACTTTTTTCCTTAAGGTGGTGGGGGCGCGTCATTAAATAAAATAAATGAGTAAATCAAATGGGGAGACGCCCAGCATTACCCGACGCCGGCCCTGGACATACGCAGTTAGTCACCTGCATACATTAGCAGGTACACTTCTTGTAGAACGTATAGGTATAGGTAGGTAAATTAGTGTAGGTTCAGATTTGGTCAAAACCCCCATACCTGCCTAAGAATAGAGAAGTTTCTCAGTGCTGCCAACAAACCACCATTAGAAATGGCAAACCTTCCTGGCTACCTTCAAGAAACTTTGCCACGACCTTTTGTAAACCTTCCCTCGGTTTGATTTTGAGGACGTGTTTTTTAAATGTATTTATACATTTGATGTACTAGCGGCTCTAAGCGGGATTGGAGTTGAACTATTTGGTAATTTACCTGATATGTCATTTCTCAGAAATTCAAATTTCACACTGGTTTTCTCCTTGGAAATTCCGACATAA
>CATPAC010000179.1:0-21636 GCA_954871275.1 Leptopterna dolabrata
AATGAAAAATAGAATTCTATAAGAAAATTGGCCGATGTCCAACCTGTGGGAATCGCCCAACAAGATTAGGTGCCCACCAGGCAATGGTCCCAGCATCCCATACGATATTCCCCCTCACGTCTACCACCTTGCCGTTGGTGAGGGGGCTTAGTCCGCGGCGCACACCATCTATTGCACGATCGCACCTCCTTGGAGTGTGCTGATCACCGGATGGTGTGGGCCATTGCACACGGCAACTAAGAGTAGACAACCCTCAAGACCAAGGTGTACACGCCGTGCTGATGGTCTGCATGGTGCAGAGGGTAATGTGCACATCCAACGGCTGCTCCCAGGGTACCGGCCGACCCCCTGGGTGTACTTAGGCTTGCCCATACATGCGGGGCTCTGTATGGGTGGACGACCCCCTTTCCCTAGCTACTCGTGGGACCAAAATGAAACCCGTAATAGAAAACACACCTTTAAAAACCAACGATGCCAGTGAAGAGGAGAGCTGTACTGAACTCTCCTCCTCACTGACAGAAATGGCAATCTCGGATGCTGGGGCTGTACAAACCCCGGCATCTATGGATTGTGAAGGTGCAAGTGGCAGTTCGCAGGAACAAACCGCTGGCACCCAACGGTCTGGCCGCAAACCCTCTGGCGCTCAGCTGAGGAAGGCGGCCAGACAGAAGGCTCTTGAGAGAAGGGAGCCAATTAGGCCTCGGAAAAGAAAAAAGAGGCCGGGGAAGCTGGCTCCTGGTGCTGGGGCGGCGGGGGCTCGTGACGGAGCAGCCACCTCACGAGGGGCAGATACGCTAATCAGCGTTGACCAACCCCTTGTACCTGGTGGCGCCTCTGGAGTGGGTTCCCGCCCGCCTCTGGCGTTGGGACCGGTTGGGGGTGAGGTAGGGGCAAGTACGCCGGGAAAACGGCGACGCAACCCCAACACCACCCCTCCCTCGGCCTCAATTCCCAGGACCAAGAGGGCACGGGGAGGGACCCCTGCCCAATCCGGAGATTCACCCCAGGGTGATAGCTCTGGCGGGTACAGCGGTGCACTCTCCACCACCAAGATGGTCATAATCCATGGCAACCACCCCGTGGAAAGACTGTCGGAAGTGGAGGCCAGCTTGGTCCTGGGAGAAATAGTGCGGGCAACGTTCTTGGAGCCGGCTGGCCAGGGGCCGCAGTTCACAAACGGCTACACCAGTAATGGAGTGGTCCACCTGACCTGCTCCAATAGCCAATCGAAGGGTTGGCTGGAGGAAAGGGTTGGGGAGCTGCGGCCCTGGGATGGAGCCACACTCCGGACGGGGCCTGCAAAAGTACTATTGGAGGGTCAGGTGAAGGTTGGGGTCTGGATCCCCACCGACTTCCTTGACCGCTCCGATGCTAGGAAGCTAATTCCCTTGTTTGAGATCCAGAACCCTGGACTCTCAACAAAGGAATGGCGACTACTGAACAGCCGAGCAGATGAGAAGGGGATGGAACTTGTGCTGACAGTAGACAAGGACTCTCTGGAATGGTTGAAGGGGCATAACTTCAAACCCCACTTCCACACCCGGAGAGTCACCTTCAGGCAGCTGTCCACACCACCAAGTGATGCTGCGGGTCATCCAAATAAACCTGCAGCATAACAAGGTGGCAACAGCCGCCCTGTGCCAGCTGCTTGCAGCTGGCAAATACGACATCGCCTTGATACAGGAACCCTGGGTCTACCGGGGCGAAATCAGGGGCCTCAATAACGCAGGAGGTAGGTTAATCTATAAACGCAATTGCGTTGATAATGTACGTGCCTGCGTATTTGTCAAAAATGACATCAATTCACTAGCTATGTCTGAGTTCTGTTTCAGGGACTTAGTAGCGGTGAAGATAACCCTCTCTGAAAACGGCCAAAGGGAGCACATAGTAACTGCCTCAGCCTACTTTCCAGGGAACTCATCTGAGGGGCCACCACCTGCAGAAATGCCGGACCTCGTTGAGAAATGCCGCGCAGACAACGTGCAGCTCCTAGTCGGCGCAGATGCCAACGCCCACCATGTTGCCTGGGGAAGCACTGACACCAACACCAGAGGTAAATGCTTGTTTGACTACCTGGTAGCGAGTAATTTATACGTAGCAAACCGGGGAAACAAACCAACATTTGTCACCACCAACAGGGAAGAGGTCCTTGACATTACCATTATTACCCCTCCACTAGATCAGAGAATAAGGAAATGGTTCGTATCCGATATCCCCTCCTACTCGGATCATAGGTACATTGTTGTGGAAATCCAAGGCGTGGGTAAAACACAGCAATCTTACCGCAATCCACGGAAGACGAACTGGGAGGCATACAGGGAGGAAGTGGAGGGCTGGTTGAGAGGGACTCGAACCAAGTTGCACAACATAGACGATATCGAGGCAGTAGCGGGAGAACTGGAAGAGGCGCTACTCACCTCATTCAACAATCACACCCCTATGACAACTAAACTCTCAACCACCGGGGTTCCCTGGTGGAATAGGGAGATAGAGGTCGTAAGGCGTGAAACACGCAAACTATATAATAGGGCGCAAAAGACGGGCAACTGGGATGCTTACAAGACCAAGTTAGCCCAACTCAGGAGCCTTATAAAGAAAGCAAAACGGGACACGTGGAGGAAGTTCTGTGAAGAGGTGGAAAACACCTCAGAATGTGCAAGACTCCAAAGAGTCCTATCTAAGGCTCCTATCAATCCAATTGGCACATTAGTTAAACCAGATGGAAGCTACACCACAACAGCTGGGGACACTCTAGTACTCTTACTGGAGACTCACTTCCCTGGCTCAGTGGTGACCGACGTTCAGGGACCTTCACCTCACCCACCAACCGGGGCTCAGGGTAGGAGAGCGACCAGAGCAGACTGGGAAGTGGCAAAGGGTGTAGCCTCCATGGAACGAATCAAGTGGGCCATCAGCACCTTTAGCCCATACAAATCGCCTGGCCCAGATGGCATTATCCCCAAACTGCTTCAGGAGGGGGGCCATGGGGTAACCAGGATACTGAGTGCTCTCTTTAGGGCTTGCCTGGCAACAGGTACAATACCCCAAAGATGGAGCAAAGCAAGGGTCATCTTTCTGCCTAAGCCAGGGAAACCTTGGTACAACCAGGCAAAGGCTTTCAGACCCATCTGTCTAACGTCCTTCATCCTGAAGACATTAGAAAAATTGGTTGACAGGTATCTGAGGGAAACCTCTCTCTCAGAGAGGCCTCTACACACCAATCAGTTTGCCTATCAACCGGGCAGATCCTGTGAGGCAGCACTGCACCACCTGATATCACGGGTGGAATCGGTGCTAGCAGCTAAGGAACTTGCCATTGGTGTATTTCTGGATATAGAGGGCGCCTTTGACAACACCTCTATAGACTCAATTATAAACTCAGCGCGCCAGCATGGAACAAACGACACCCTGTGTAGGTGGATCAAAACCATGCTGACAAGCAGAACAGTAGAGGCAGAGCTCCTTGGGGAATCCGTGGAGATGTCTGTGGCAAGGGGTTGCCCGCAGGGCGGGGTACTGTCCCCCCTTCTGTGGGACCTTGTTGTGGACTCTCTGCTGGAGAAACTCAGCGGTCAAGGCCTCTACGTACAGGGCTATGCTGACGATGTGGTGATCCTAGTTAGGGGTCCCTTTGTCGGCACAGTCTCAGATCTGACACAATCAGCTCTGAAAGCAGTGGAAGACTGGTGTGGCACAGAGGGCTTAAAAGTAAACCCAAATAAAACCACGCTGGTTCAATTCACAAGAAAGAGGAATCTGAGAGGTCTCTCAGAACCCCAGTTTTACAATTCAAGGGTACCGTTTCAGCGTGGGGTGAAGTACCTGGGCGTCTACCTGGATGCAACACTCACCTGGAACAAACACCTTGAATACATAGCAAATAGGGGCAAGGGAGCCCTTATGTGCGCAAAACGCACATGCGGAAAAACATGGGGCCTACAGCCGCGGATGGTCCACTGGATCTACTCCGCGATAGTACGACCCATTCTTACGTACTGCTGCGCAGTGTGGTGGCCAAAGGTCAGTCAGGTAGGGGCCTGCCAAACCCTCACCAGTGTACAGCGACTGGCCTGTCTAACCATCACAGGCGCTATGCATGGTACACCCACTGCAGCCATGGAGATTCTACTGGGCCTACCCCCAATAGACATCTACATTAAAGGGGAGGCCGCAATGGCCTCCCTGAGGCTGAAATGGAATGGTACCTGGCGGGATACACCCCACCCAGGTCACACCAACATACTAAAGGCTATACAAGAACCACTGCTCGACATGGTGGCAGATGTTATGCCAAAAATCCTACCTCAACCACGCCCATATGCATCCGTGCTGATGTGGGCGGGGCATGGCTGGAAAAAATGCTGCTCCAACGATATAATCTGGTACACAGATGGATCAAAAATGGATGCAGGTACTGGTGCTGGAGTGTACGGAGCAGGACCCAGGTGGGAATTTTCCACCCCACTAGGGAATTACACCTCCGTTTTCCAGGCAGAAATATTGGCAATTGATGCTGCCGCCTCTGAGAGCTTGAGGAGGGGACATCGTGGATCCCACACCCGCATACTCTCGGACAGCCAAGCATCGATAAAAGCACTCACAGCCCCCACTGTCTCATCCAGAGTGGTCTGGGACTGTATGCAAACTCTCAACGCCCTGGCGAAACACAACAGAGTTACTCTGGAGTGGGTGCCAGGCCATAGAGGAATCACAGGCAATGAAAACGCCGATTCTCTCGCCAGAAAGGGCTCTCAAACACCCTTCACTGGCCCAGAACCGGCGGTCGGCCTATCAAAAACCACCATCAGAGGGGCCATCAACCGGTGGGTCCGCACTCGGACCACCAAAAGATGGTCACGTATAGATGGACATGCTCATAGTAAGCGGATGATGGCTAGACCCAACTCCAATGCTACTAAGGAGCTTCTCAGATTAAACCGCAGAGAGCTAAGGCAAACAGTCGGCTTCTTAACCGGCTTCCTCCCCCTGCGCTTCCATCTAAGTCGCATAGGGGTCACACAATCAACAACCCAGTGCAGATTATGTGAGGAGGCAGAAGAAAAAGTATCCCACATAATATTTGAGTGCCCAGCACTCGCCCAGCGCAGGTACAACCTCTTTGGGGCCCCAACCCCAATGAGGGAATTTCCCAGCGAAAATATAATCAAAAACCTAACAACCCTCACCAGGGGCCTGGGGTTATTTGATTAAACTGGGACACTCAGGAAAAGTACAATAAGCCAATAGGCTTCCGTGCTTTGGGGCAACCAATCCCCACCCCTGAGCGATCCCAAATACAATCTACAATCTACAATCATACGATATTTTTCGTGCTACTTATACAGCATTTATATAGTTTAGGATTGCTCCAAAATATTAAGGGATCACCGCCGAAAAAAACGCTGTCTCAGATCTGCGAATCGTGGGCCAGAAAAATATATAAATTTTTTTCAAGTTGTATTTGTTATTTTCGGAAAATAGACATTCAAAGGCTCAATCAAAATTGGCCAAAGAACACTTATCGTGAAAATTTTTGATTTTGCTCATTCAGAAACTGCAATACGAATGATCCTGCCGGACGAATTTCAAAAATGCATAGATTATTGGAAAGCTTGTTTCATTCCGAAAAAAAAAGAAGTTTAAATTGCCCATTATCTTTTTCCCTTAAATTACAATCGTTTTTGATGTTTGCAAACATAATTTTTCTCGTTAGCTTCTCTATTTATTTACTATTATTATTACATATATTTTTAAAAGTGGGTCGTTTGCTAAGTTAGCGCTCAAAAAAGTATTTTTTTATATCTGGGACTAGTTTTGACTTTAGATTAGTAAATACAAGGTGGAGGAGTTTATTGCATTTCACACAGAAGTAGAAAAATGTGTTTCTGTGACATTTCGTCGACTTTTGCCAACTTTAAAAGAGTCAGCAGGTATCTACTCCCTTAAATTCCAATTGTTCTTGATATTTGCTAACACAATAAATTTTTCTCGTTAGTTTCTCTATTTTTATCATTATTATTTTATTTTATTTTTTTTTTTAAGTGGATCGCTTGCTAAGTTAGCGTAAACGTAAGGTGGAGTTTCCTCTCTGAACTTGATAAACCCTTCCAAATGGCAAATCCATGGTATTCCAGGACACTCTGCCAGGTTCCTATATAGGTAACCCATCCTGATGACTTATCAAAGCTAAAACTAATTCTCATAGGTTTTTTGAATTAGTTTCAGATTGCTCAATTTGAATTACTCGTTGGGCCATGTTTGCCTTGATGTCGAGGAAAGTTTTGCCAAGGTGGCTAGAGTGTTTTGACTCTATCTTAAAAACACTTATAAAAGGATCAGCTATAACAAGTTATTCACAAGATAAGATAAATAAATGGGGAAACAAGTAAGTGTCCTACTGTAACAGATCAATAATAATCAGTTTTTTGGTCACTAGATTCTCAACCTGCAAAAATACCTAATTTATTAGCTTCTAGCAATGGACTAAATAAATGCGAACGTAAAACACATAGGTACATGATTAAATAATATATGCTGATCACAATGCACTGTGCAGATTGAAGTGCTGCCTATCAAGTCAGCCTATGCACAGAGGTTGCTATAGTGCCTACTCAACACTCATAGGTGACACTCATGTGTAGGTTGAACAACTAATACAAAGTGGATTCGGTATCGCTATCCACTGATATACTAATTAGAAGGTAATGTAATAAGAACTGTGATAACACTCACTCTGACAAACACATTTCGCCCAGCGATGTTGTACTTCCCTTCTCCAACTTTCTTCACTCGTAACTTATCACAACGATGCCCAATACATTGGCATTGTTTCTGGGCAACACGTGCGACGCTTTTAACCTGGAAAGGTGATATTCATGATGTTATATGTATTTACTGTAGGAAGATAGGTACTGTTAGAAGTATTCTTTAACAACGGTACACGGAGAAACGATCAACAAAGACGAAGGTCCAACAAAAACCAGTTACTGCCCTTGGAAAATAATAAACTCTTAACTTTCAGAATTAATCAAAGGATTCGAGTGAATTAATTTTCACTCTCGTGACTTTTACGCCATAACACAAGAATAAAAAGGAATTGTTAACACTCTGCAAAGTCCTACTTTCATCAGATCCTTTCACCTTGAGACACTAGGTACTTATTGCCATTAAATTTCGTTCAATCTGAAATTCGTTCAGGTGATGTTATGGTCACTTCGCTGACTTTAAAACCAAACTATGGCACAGAATACATCACAAAAATTTACCATAAAAGGAGAAAAAGCACCATACCATATTTGGAGGTCCTATCATACCATTTTTAGAGGTCCTATCATACCATTTTTAGAGGTCCTATCGCACATTTTTAGAGATCCTATCATACCATTTTTAGAGGTCCTATCATACCATTTTTAGAGGTCCTATTATATCATTTTTAGAGGTCCTATCGTACCATTTTTAGAGGTCCGATCATACCATTTTTAGAAGTCCTATCATAACCTTTTTAGAGGTCCTATCGTACCGTTTTTAGAGGTCCTATCAAACCATTTTTAGAGGTCCTATCGTACCATTTTTAGAGGTCCGATCATACCATTTTTAGAAGTCCTATCATAACCTTTTTAGAGGTCCTATCGTACCGTTTTTAGAGGTCCTATCACCGTTTTTAGAGGTCCTATCACACCATTTTTAGAGGTCCTATCACACCATGTTTGGAGGTCCTATCATACCATTTTTAGAAGGCCTATTATAACGTTTTTAGAGGTCCTATCGTACCGTTTTTAGAGGTCCTATCACCGTTTTTAGAGGTCCTATCACACCATTTTTAGAGGTCCTATCACACCATTTTTAGAGGTCCTATCATACCATTTTTAGAGGCCCTCCTATTATACCATTTTTAGAGGTCCTAGTGCACTGTGTAATGGATGAGGGGTTTAAGGGTAAATGTCACGGATTTTAGTAAGAAATATTTTCAATAGATGGCTGCACCGTCGGGGGCAATCCAATATTCGGTTTATCTCTTGAACGGGTCAACCGATTTTCAATCTGTAAAATGTTCTGTAATCGTTATAAACAACCACAAGTGCGGACATTCAGTTTTGAATTTAAAAATTTTTTTCATGGAGTTCCCGAGATTGTTTTACTCAATTTCAACTTTTTTGAAAAAAGCAACTAGTACTTTTGTAGCAAAAAAATCGAAGAATCCAAATCCGTTTTCAGATTGAAAATCGGATCATTAGATCGAACGGCATCTGGGAAAATCACTATAACAATAGGGGCCTATTGTTAGCCCTCTAATCCTGGGGGGGGCTCCACCCCTAGGCTGGTGCGTCGTTTTTCTACTTCCACCTGGTGAGAGTCGACACGGGTCCTGGGGAAGTTTTCTAGAACCAGGGGTCTGGGGAGTTGGTGGATATCCAGGTTTATTATATCTAATAGTTGGACTTTCAACAAGGTAAACCGACATTTCTGATATAATGCCGTCGAATTATTCTCAGCAGTATTGGTAATACGCTGGCCGACAGACAGGAAGTATAGGAAGCTATCAGGGGAGAAAGATGAGACTGATGTCAGTTATTTATTTTTGTTATGTTTATTGTCATTTTAACCCCCCCCCCCCCCATCCAAACGGTTTTTGGTTTATTCTTGTTATTTTCATTATATTTTTCGTCGTTATGATTCAATTTCTTCTTGTTATTGTTGTAACGATTATTGAACATTTTTATTGTTGTAATCGTTATTGCATGCATTTTTTAAAATTGTTATTGACATTCGTAAAACGTGTAGCTTGTTATCGTTATTTTATTTATTTTCGTTATTGTTGTCGAAGTTTTTAAAACATCTAAAAAATTTTATTATTCTTGCTACCTTTTTTTTTTTGTTCATACTGTCTTCCAAAATCTTTTTTTAATTAAAGAAAAAACGCTGCAAATTATTATATAACGGTTTATTATTTACCTGTAAAGATGCCCCTTCTTCGTAGATCACTGTTTTCTGTGGTCCATACCTACCCTCGAGCTCCTCCCAGGAAAGCACTGAACCGAGTAGTGGCGAGTACTGGAGCCGGCCCGGGAATTACAGTTTCATACAAATGCTCGGGATTCAATAATTCAATCATTAATATTATTTGTTGTTATTCATGAAACGTAGCGTTTGTTAAAGTTGGAAAAGAAATGAAATAATATCTTCAAATTAAATAATATCACAGAACAACCAGCTCGACTTAATACAGCCATCCTTGATTATAATCAGGTGTTCCCCAGCAATGATATCTGGGCTGGATTTCTCAGTCAGTTTTTCGTTACCCGTGTTCAAGAGTAATAACAATCTTAAAACTGAGAACAACCGTCAAAACGGAAATGGAAAATAACGGCCGTCAAATCCAGCAAGATATTTGTCGCCAAGGAACTTCGAAATGAAGGCCCGGTGACGGTGATACATGCTGGGCTTTTTCCCGTTATAATATATCTAATAGTTTTAGCGTGCCATTCGGGATCAATTTGGTAATCTAAAGCAGCCCCTCTAACTCTACTCGCTCTGCTGATTTGTTTACCCATAGTAAACTTGGCCACTACTGCCATATAACTTTCTGCCAAGTTACTTGTGTCATTTGACAATAAATAGTGACTTTTCAATAGTACAGGGCAAGTGCTACTTGTATTTTACAAAGTAAAATACAAGTAAAATACTCATGAAACACCTTCCCGTTTCGGGGTTTGTTTACATTCTCTGAGAGATCTGGCCCATTAGTTACCTAAATCTATCCTTGAATCTTCTACTAGACCGATGGATTTCGAATTGTGCGCGATTGCACCTCTCGCGCACGCTTTCAGCCACTTTATAACAGAGTTGGTTAACATTTTAGAGTAAGTCCGGGAATCTTTTTGCAAACCACAAAGCCGTTTTGTATAATTTGTGATCACGTGATTGGCACATTCAATTTTTGTCATATTGCGTCCATACGAAACATTTTGAGAAATTTTGACAAATGCACTGGAGTCCCCATCACGTATCATATACCTATGTATATTATGCTCCATGGTGCTTTTCACATATCAAGGAACATTTTTCCGTGTCTGCCTGTGTACAATCCCTGATGAAGGCCATGAGTGCCAGAAAAAAACGAGCTGAAATATAGAGGGCAGGTGCAGGTCGGGTCACTGATAGTCCCAAATCAAAATCATTTAAAAAATACTGTAAGCTTTGTTAGCGCATGCGCGAACGTGCAATCCTTGTACAGCCCACAACTACCTTATAATTGTAGCAAAGAATTCAAATTTGGAGGGTGGATCTAGAATGAAACACTGAAGGTTCCATATGAGTTTCACCAAATTATAACGGTAGTATTCTGTTGAACACATGGAAATATAATTATGTAGCCAATTCCTTATAACACCCATAAGTACCCGAAAAATGGTGGCAGATTTTTCGGGTAGGCACGGGTTGGACCAATATAATATAAATGGGTTGGATAAAATTAGTTGAAATCGTGCCGTTCGTCAGCTCAAATGAAAAATCCTTGGCACTCTCGTTATTTTACATTCTTGTTATTGTTATTCCAATAGCAAGTTATTTTTTATGTACTTTTATTCTTGTTATTATTCTATTGATATTTTTCTTGCATTTGAATTATTGTTATTGCTACTATATTGATCATTCTCAACATATTTGTTATCTTCGGTCGTTGTCAGTGATATTTCCATAGGCGTCACTGTTATAGTAATTGTTATAGTAATTTTCCCAGATGCCGTTCGATCTAATGATCCGATCTTCAATCTGAAAGCGGATTTGAATTCTTCGATTTTTTTCCTACAAAAGTACTAGTTGCTTTTTTTAAAAAGGTTGAAATTAAGTAAAATAATTTTGGGAACTCCATGAAAAAAAAATTTTAAAATTCAAAACTGAATGTCCGCACTTGTAGTTGTATATAACGATTACAGGACATTTTACAGATTGAAAATCGGTTGACTAGTTCAAGAGATAAACCGAATATTGGATTGGCTCATTTTGAAGCACAACGTGGTGGCGGTTCTTGGAACTAAACCCGGGACATTTACCCTTAACTTCGCCGCCTATACAGCGTAGTTTCCCCCTCTCCATCCTCTAGAAAGGTAGGTAGGCAGTGTGACAGCCGCCCCCGGAGACACTGGTTTGTTTATAACGCAATGCCTCCAGGAGTTGACGATTCGTTTCCGTGAATCAACCGCCCTTTCAGCCGCCCCGTGTCAAAAAGATTGGGAAGAGCCCGGATCCAAGATGGACGGGATTCCCATATACCGTCACAACTGTAACACGAAGTTAAAAATTTCAAATTACTTGAGAACGTAATATGGTGAGAAAAGACCGTTATGTTATGATACCGACGGAACTGGAAATAAAAACCATAATTTCGCACCATTTACAAGAAAGTTTACTTTCAAATTAATGTATTTCAACTTAAACATTCTTTTCGGTGATTTGTTTTATTATTCGATGAATATATTCGCTCAGCAAAAAATTTGTCGAACACCTCCTCAGAAAATTTTTTTTAACGGCTCAAGGTGCGCAGATTCCAAAACACTGCAAAGTCCTTGTCACATGGGTTTATTATTCTATTGGACATACCTACAGAAATGTTGGCTGTTCATTTACTGTTTCTTTCATGTATTGTGCAATAATTTGAATAGCTCTTTTTGATGATTCCCACCTACTTTGGCCTCCCAAAAACGCGAATTAGGCTCCTTTTTTGACAAATTATCTTTGATCATTAATACTGCAATATAATTGTCTTGATTCACCTGTTGATTCTACTTCTAGTGTTATTATACAAATTTGTGGTGATTTCAGACAATTTCCCAGGTTTTTGACCCATAAAAAATGAATTTTGGGAGCCGAACCTTCGTTACAACCTCAATTCTTCAATTCGGGTTTCTCCACCCCCCCCCCCCCCACCCACCAAAAAAACATGCATGGAAAACGCTACATACCTCACAACCTCATGTTCACTAAAACCTCAAATAAAACCTCGAAAATCCCTATTTTTACATTCATAACACCCCTGGGAATATTCCAATCAGGCTGCCGAGCTTCGGAGCACAACTAGGGCCCAAAAGGGAGTGTTCGCAATTTTGTTTTGCTGAGCGAATACATAGGTGTATTAGTCACAGAATAATAAACCCAAATGCAATGTCCGCCAGCCTTACCACCCATATCTACCTTTATTTTCGGTGTAAAAAATTCGTTTTTCGCACACAGGCTCCATTTGGGCCCTCGTTGTGTCCTCGATCTCGGCAGTCCGATCGGAACACACACATAGGTGTTATGGGTTAAACATTTGTGCAAAATTAGGTATTTTTAAAGCAGTTTGTTAACTTCGGCTTGTGAGGTACCATTTTCCATGTTTTTCCCAAATATGAAGTTGATTTTGACCAGAGAGTGAAAAATTGAGGTTCTAACGAAGTGTCAGCTCCCAAAATTCATTTTTTATTAGTCAAAAACATGGGAAGTTGTCTGAAACCGCCATAAATTTGTATAATCACACTAGAAGTAGTATCAACAGGTGAATCAAGACAATTAAGTTGCACTGTAAATGATCAAAGATAATTTTCGTAAAATAAAAAAAATGAAAAATACTTAAATAAACCTAATTCGCGTTTTGGGTTCAAAAATAGCTCTTTCAATTACTGCACATGAAAGAAACAATTAACAGCCAACATTTCTGTAGGTAAGTCCAATATAATAATAAACCCAAGTGACAAGGACATTGCAGCGTTTTTTTCTTTTCTGATTAATACAATGTCAGTTAGACCTCATAGTATATGAGATGATTTTTAGTTGATGTTATCTGCAACAAAACGATGCAAAAATGTGTTATACGAAACCCTCAACGAAAGGGTCGACTGTAGGTTTCAAATATGTTCAAACTGTTTAGAATACCACATTTTCCTAGTTCTGACTCGCGGTGATACGTTGATAGTATTATATCCTCCTAATAAAGGACTGGATGTAGACTCTGTTCATAGCAGAGTTTCATGTTGTGTACGGATTTAAGAGCATGACAATTAACAGTAGTTTTCAAACCTTTAAATCGAGATCATTGAGAACACAGTTACTTCCGTCAAGCTCAGAAGAATCTTCAATACTTCCACGAGACCAGTCATCTTCGGTGGTGTCACTTCTGTTGCCATCAGGTGGAATACGTTCGCTGGAAGCCCTTCGAAGGGATTCCCCTACACCGCATCCTCCTTCTTGAATGTATACCATTCTTGTGTCGCTACTGCAACACAAAGTCCATCGAGTATTAGGTAGGCAGATATTCAGCATCTAAAAAATGGAACCAGCTGCATTACTGAGCAATATACCGCTACTGAAGCTCCTACTAATAAAACTAACTTGTGGAAGTACTACACGTAAAGTAGGTGAGCAATGAAGTAGAGGATGACAGGGCCATCGGTGGTAAATACAGAGTGGATTCGGATCAGTGTGCATTTTTTATTTATTTATTTTATTATTATTATTTTTTTTTTTGGTGCAACTTCATCGAAAACGGAGTAGAATGCCGCCAAGCAGAGTGTGCTAACTCTATCCGGTGCAGAGTTATTATGGTTTTCCTTGTGTTTTTTTCAGATCCGAATTGTGGATTTGCTGGTGCAGCCTTGTGAACACAGTGGGGCTGGGAAAACGTCTATCAGGGTACCGAGTTCGATACTCCCGTTGGGCTGCCAGAGCGTTTGCATTACAAACGCCGCACACGAAATGCATTTCTGCGTATTTCTGAGCACTAAACTCGGCCACAGAAAAAAGTTAGTAGTTGGTAAAATAGAGAAATCAAGTCGTTTATTCATAACAGTTTGAACAAGGGTGAACGGATCAGTGTTTATTTGTAGAGTTTAATGGCCAAGAACTGGAAAGGAATGCAAACAAGCTTCACTTCTTCCACCCCCATCCCACAACTGAGACCACTTTTTTTTTTAACCTTTGTAGCTTGAACCCCCAAGAAAGCTTATTAAATGAAGAAATGTTTGTGTGATTTGACAGTCTCTAAGATTATTTGTAAAGGAGAGGCAAATTTTTGAGTTTTTCGTCCAGATTTCTGATAGATTTCACATTTGCCCTGTTACAAATGACATTTAAGCATATTGCAAAGCAATTAAAGTGGTGTAGTCCTACAGAAAACCGGATAAAAAATGTGAATAAAGAGGCAGAACTTGAGAAAACGTGATTTAACGGTATAAGGTCCGATTTTTTTCTCGAAAAACACAAGGAAAATCATAATTCTGTACCGGATAGAGAAGGCACACTACTTAGCGGCATTCTACTCCACTCTCGATGAAGTTTCAACCAAAAAATATTTTTTTTCCCACATCCAAATCCACTCTGTATTATAAACCAATACTTTCCTCTGTATTATGAACAACTTCTATTTTATCATCGATCATGAGCAAGCTGTTTATGTCTCAAAATGAAATTACCTAGCCATTATGCAAGGTGGAATAATAATCCCAACAAACACACATTTCATTAAATAGGAAGTGCAATTTCCATAACAGCCTCTCAAGAACAACAAAGTTAACCTGGGATTTATAACCTACACGATACTGTCCCAGTACTTCTGCTCAATATTATAAATCACCTCCCTAGTTCTACTGCTTTAGCTGCAGATATTATACTATTGGGCCATGGGGTGTTATTAACCACCCCCCCCCCCCCCATCAAGTGGATCAGCTTCCCAAAAAGTAGCGATATTAGGTGACTGCGATGAACGGAAGTGAGTGTTGAAATTAACAAGGTGAGACGTCGCAGACCTCCTCTTGCCTAGAGGACCCACATCGGCCTAAAAGTTGTCGTTGCACGAATATGGCATTGAAAAATTTGCAAAAATTGGATTTGGGGGAGCTGAATCAATCCGATTTTGAGGCCTCAGTGTAAAATGTCTACTCATGCGCGTAGCCCATGTCCCATTCGACTTACTGCCTTCTCAAACCCATTTTCAAAAGAGGTTTGGCAAAGTACGTTTACCATTTAGAAGATATAAACTAAATACCAGTACCAATATAAGTTTTACCATTAAGTTGATTACTTCATCCACCAAGTTAATTACCACAATTCAAGTTAATTACCACAAATCGATTTTCTGCGTTTAGAGCACATGTTGCGCATATGTGCGCACTAACAAATACGAGCGACGGGTATTTTTTTCATGAAATTACATGCAGAATCCGAATCTGCAATTTAGGGGGTTCTAATTTAGGGGGAAAAAAGTTAGTGTGCATTGTACACATTTGGCGCACAAGCACGTACGCAAAAATGATATATTAAAATTCAACGCAAAAAATTAAGGGGGTTACCGTCTGAAAGAGGGAGATGCCCAAAGTATGGCCACTTGAATGGTGGCCCACCAACTTTTTCCCCCCAAATGAGACCCCCCCACATGAATGGCAGATTCGGATTCTGCGCGAAATTTCATGAACAAAATGGCCCGTCACTCGTATTTTTTAGTGCGCACATGGTGCAAAATGTGCTCTAAACGCTGGAAAATCGAGTTTTGTGGGTTTAGTTAACTACCAAGTATGGAAATTGGATCTCGAAAAATCATGGTTCGTTTCTCATATTCTGAGCTATTTTTCTGAGTTTAAGCAAATCTTTTTAAAAGATTAATTACTCCCAAAATAAAAAATTGTCTATTTCCAGTAATACACGAAAATAAAATGTTATACCGGTTTCGGTGATCAAACCATCGTCAGTAACAATAGCATAATAAGTACATATGGTTTGTTACTGTCGATGGTTGGCTCACCGAAACCGGTACAACAGAGCATTTTCGAGTATTAGTGGAAATAGACAATCATTCAACGACTCCGTTTTTATTTTGAAATGAGTTCACGAGTTGAGTGAGTCCACGATTTCATCGCGAGTGTTTTATTTCGTTATTACTCACAATTTACAGGGCCGAATTTACTTCTGAAATATAAGGACTTACCTACTTATCTCTTAAGGTTGGTTTTCAGAAAAAATAATAAAGGTTTGCTCAAATCAAAAAGCAACATCACCATGTCATTCAGCGTGAAAAAACGCAATAAAATCAAGTATCACACTTGGCAGTTTACTAAACCCGCAAAACTCGATAGTCTGCGTTTATACCACATTTTGCGCCTATCAAAAATTTGAGCGCCGGGTCATTTTTTCATGAACTTTCAAGAAGACTCCGAATCTGCAATAAAAATGGGGGTACTCATTAGAAAAACAAAATTTGTGTGTATTGCGCATGTTTTGCTCATGAGCACGTGGGCAAAACATCAGATTCTATGGTAAAAATTAAGGGGGTTAACATTTGACTTTTTTCAAAACCCCGTTTTTAAGGCAGATATTTCGGTGGGCCTTAAATTTTGGTCGCCCTGTAAGAATAATAAAACCTATGGAAGGTCCACAGGAAAAAAGCTCCTCGGAACCATCTACTTACGTTTGATGTCTTACCACAGAAGACCACGACGCATGACTGTGAGCCAACCTATGATTTATTGGTTCTATTACCCTAAGTTAATTTCATATTTATTTTACCGCTATTATAATTATCATTTATCCATAGTCGTGCAGCGATTTCTTGTAGCTACGAAGAGGCTGAATATATTGCAGAACAGACATATGGGTCACCAATTACTAAAACTCAAAATCGGGTTTAGTGCAGGCAGGTACCCAAAAACCCCCATTTTGCCAAGCTCGTTTTCAAAATCCGATTCGTTTGGCCAAAGGAGATTACAAACTCGTACTAACCTGCTATGCTTGAGATGTGGATGACTGTTTTCCCAACTAGCCATTTCCCTGGACTCCTGCTCAGCAATTTCTTTTTCCAGAACAACGAGGCCTGGCGGCTCGACGTTAAACCGCGATGCGATACGAGCGACTTCCATAAGACACAGCAGAACATTTCGAGGTTGGTTTTGCTGCACTGAAAATATAAACATTACCCAGTAATTATGGTATTGAATCCAGAGGTAATAAATTGTACTGGAACCGGGCTGTGGAGAAAACTACACAGGTTGAACGTAGTGCATACACTATGTGCTTCGTTGTTCAACCTTCGAGTTCCTGTCATCAGTCCAATTTTTCACGAGTCCATGTGATTTAACTCTCATCCGCGTGTTTTCTTGCGACCTGAACCTGTCGTGTTCCTAAATAAAACCTTGTCTTTGGTGTTCTGCTCTACTCAACTTCGTGTTTCCTTTATAATACCAATCCTGTTAAAGGACAAGTGTCGGCAGTTGAGTATGTAGCGGTACACGACCAAGTTATGAACACAGGCGTTGATCCTCGACTGCAGAGGAGTTACAGAGCTCTGTTTTTCACTGAATGTGGACAAGGGCAGGCGCAGTAAACATTGGTGGAGTTTTTTCCCCCTCACCTGAACCAGAGGTCAATACACAAAATGTCTACAACCTCTGCAGTTAAATAATACCAAGCGGAGATGCCACATCGTTTGTTCAAATCCTGCACTGTGGGTAGGTACTACAGGGTGGAGTGCGGTAAGTTCACACCACTGACATGTACCTACCTGATGGTAAACTTTTCAAAACCCCATATTGATATGGACACCGTAGCCAGTGAATTTAGCCCCTACGAATATGCTCCTTTACTACCGAAGGAAGCGAAGCCTTTTATCCTTGCGAGAGACGACAAAATACCAAATTCTCGAAAATTACAATGCCTACTCGTATTTTGCTTTTCAGGCGCCAAGGAATAAATTTGGTTCCGTGACTGTCTGTTTTCATGTGACCTGAAACCACTGAATCATCGCTATCAAAAACTTACAATCCGTACAAAAACTTGAACAAAAGGAGAAAAAATACACTGCCAAGGTGATGGCACAGGAGCTTCCTCGTCACAATCAGAGTGACCCATTATAAAATAGAACAGACTCGGAAGCAAAATAACATTACATTACATTACATTACATAACATTACATAACGTTAAATATACATATTACATAACATTACATTACATAACATAACATTACATAACATTACATGAAATATACATATTATACATAACATGACTTCCATAATACATTACGTCCATTATACATAACTAGCCTGACCGCTCGCTTCACTCGCTATCCGAGATTCGCTGTACGCAGTATCGTGGAACCAACAAACGACGGAAAAATCCCATAGCCTACCGGGTATTTATGCCCAATTTTATCAAAATCCGTCAAGCCATTCAGGAGTTGACCATGGTCGACCATATTTCCGCTATGGTCAGGGAATTAAAAATGCGACGTTGCACAACTTGGGAGCCTACTGGATATTCGTGCCAAATTTGGTCGATATCCGTTGAGCAATTCGGGATTCGACCATGGAGGGGCCTATGGATGCGCTAAGGTCGACCGCGGGGGTAGTCCGAAGGGTCGATCGTAGATAGAATTTCACGTAGATTACGAATACGCGATAAAAAATAGGGGTTACCATTTCAATTAACGAAGTTGACCATGGTCGACCATAGTTCCGCTATGGTCAGGGAATTAAAAATGCGACGTTGCACAACTTGGGAGCCTACTGGATACTCGTGCCAAATTTGGTCGATATCCGTCAAGCCATTCAGGAGTTGACCATGGTCAACCATAGTTCCGCTATGGTCAGGGAATTAAAAATGCGACGTTGCACAACTTGGGAGCCTACTGGATATTCGTGCCAAATTTGGTCGATATCCGTTGAGCAATTCGGGATTCGACCATGGAGGGGCCCATGGATGCGCTATGGTCGACCGCGGGGGTAGTCCGAAGGGTCGATCGTAGATAGAATTTCACGTAGATTACGAATACGCGATAAAAAATAGGGGTTAGCATTTCAATTAACGAAGTTGACCATGGTCGACCATAGTTCCGCTATGGTCAGGGAATTAAAAATGCGACGTTGCACAACTTGGGAGCCTACTGGATATTCGTGCCAAATTTGGTCGATATCCGTTGAGCAATTCGGGATTCGACCATGGAGGGGCCCATGGATGCGCTATGGTCGACCGCGGGGGTAGTCCGAAGGGTCGATCGTAGATAGAATTTCACGTAGATTACGAATACGCGATAAAAAATAGGGGTTAGCATTTCAATTAACGAAGTTGACCATGGTCGACCAAAGTTCCGCTATGGTCAGGGAATTAAAAATGCGACGTTGCACAACTTGGGAGCCTACTGGATATTCGTGCCAAATTTGGTCGATATCCATCAAGCCATTCAGGAGTTGACCATGGTCGACCATAGTTCCGCTATGGTCAGGGAATTAAAAATGCGACGTTGCACAACTTGGGAGCCTACTGGATATTCGTGCCAAATTTGGTCGATATCCGTCAAGCCATTCAGGAGTTGACCATGGTCGACCATAGTTCCGCTATGGTCAGGGAATTGAAAATGCGACGTTGCACAACTTGGGAGCCTACTGGATATTCGTGCCAAATTTGGTCGATATCCGTCGAGCCGTTTGGCCGTGCATAGAAGGACAGACAGACAGACAGAGCGCATGCGCAGGGCGAACCGCTGGCTCTATCATGTTGAAATTTATATGGGACCTCAATGGGCCCTACCCGCTTAATCCCTGAGAATTACATTGAAATTGGGTGAAATCTTTGGTTACTACGGCTGTAACAAGGAAATTGAATCTATTTCACGCCAGCGCATGCGCAGAGCGCACCGAGGGTCCCATCATGCTGAAATTCATACTGGAACTCACTAGGCCTTGTCCAAACAACCCTTGAAAATTTGAGCGAAATTGAATCAAAAAAATCAGTCATGCAGCATGACTTAATGAGCGAATTTTCAAAGAAATATTCGAATTAATGGCTATGGTTTTGAATAAAGGAAAACTTCGGTCTAAAATTTGGTTTTCTATGTATATTCTCTTCGTATTTATTTTAATTTGTACGTTTTGTCCATCCTGATTCTACCGTTTGTTTATTACGTAATTGTACTAAGTGCTTATTTATTTGATCGCTGTGGGTAAATTCAAGGAGTTGTACTAATCGTTTGCCTCCCCCTTTTTTGCTTCGAACTCTCGTCTTCAATTAATACTTCTCACATTTTTCAATCTGACCACTCTAAGGGGGTGGGGGTAAGAGTTTAAAGATTATCCTAGTTTTGGGTAATTTTTGCGCACTTTAAATGCTCTAATTTAAGAACGGATTTAGATATCTAAAATCCGATTTCACTATCGTGTTCAGCGTGCAAAAACCTTTAAAATGAGGGGTCACTTGTTAGAAAATAACATTTTGGGGATTTTTGGGTAATTTTTGCGCACTTTAAATGCTCTAATTTGAGAACGGATCAAGATATCTAAAATCCGATTCCACCATCGTGTTCAGCGTGCAAAAACCTTTAAAATGAGGGGTCACTTGTTGGAAATAACATTTTGGGGATTTTTGGGTAATTTTTGCGCACTTTAAATGCTCTAATTTGAGAACGGATCAAGATATCTAAAATCCGATTCCACCATCGTGTTCAGCGTGCAAAAAACCTTTAAAATGAGGGGTCACTTGTTAGAAAATAACATTTTGGGGATTTTTAGGTAATTTTTGCGCACTTTAAATGCTCTAATTTGAGAACGGATCAAGATATCTAAAATCCGATTCCACCATCGTGTTCAGCGTGCAAAAACCTTTAAAATGAGGGGTCACTTGTTGGAAAATAACATTTTGGGGATTTTTGGGTAATTTTTGCGCACTTTAAATGCGCCAAAACCCTCCTTAGAGTAGGCCAATTTCGCCCATCTTCGAACTTAGCCTTTCGATTGCCAAGATAGATTTTTTGTGCAAATTTGAGCTGTTTATCTCAATTCTATCGAGAGTTATCGTCTGGAGTGACACATATATAAATAAATATATATATAAATATATATATATATATATATATACATATAAAAAAGTGTTAAATTTCAGGAATCGTTTTAGAATGGTCTGAAACGGATTTCTATGAAGAAAATTTCCAAAAATTTATATTATTTAAATTTCGAAGCCATTGCAATAGCTTCATTTTCTTTGAAAATTCGCTAATTGTGAAAGTTATGCGTGTTTGTTGAATTTAACGTTAGCGCATGCGCAGGGCGTACCGCTGGATCAATCATGTTGAAATTTGTATGGGACCTCAAGGGGCCTTATTCGCACCATCCCTCAAAATTTGAGCTGAATCAATTCAAAATCGTGGAAGTTATGGCTGTAACAAGGAAATGCGGACAAACTCACAGACTCACAGACTCACAGATTCACAGACTCACAGACTCACAGACCGACAGACACGGAACCAAATTTGTTCAGTAGGCTTTGAAACGCAAAATGCAAGTGGAAATTTTGATTTCTGAAGACAAAAATTTTTTGCTCACGAAAGTGAACACAAGGCTTCCGCTGCTTCGCAGACTCGGAAGCAAAAAGGCTTTTTGAGTGTATGGATGATGGAGGACCGTGAGCGAGTGTAACACCCTAAGTATTCAAAAAGATGTTGAATTAAACAATTTCCAAACCAACTAATGTAACCTCAAACAATAGTTTAATAGAGAGGTTTTGAAACGCTAACCTATTTTCATGTCAATTTCAAAAATAAAGGAACTTGCTTAGCTCCACCCCGCATTAAAACTCTTCAATTTTATGATGGATCTTAAATTTTATGACCCAAGATCAGAAGGTCATTT
>CATPAC010000181.1:0-38490 GCA_954871275.1 Leptopterna dolabrata
CGACGCGATCCATCACCTTCGACGACCGAAGCAATTAGCGACAATGTCGGATCTAATCTGGTTAGTTGGATCGTCCTCGGCAACCCCCCTATATGACCCTAGCAAATGATCACTACAAAACGTGTACCTAACATGTTGAGATTTGTAAAGGAAGGAAATTTGAGGTGAACCAGTTCGATTAGAGAGGGTTTCTAACTCAATTGCAGGAGTCCCAGCAATCTCACTAAACGCATAATAATAAATTCTGACAACCGATAGGGCCAAGAACTGTGTTATAGGGAAATGAATTCCCGCTGACCTTCTTAATGGTGACTAAGATTACAGGTCTGAGGAATGAGAACAAGTATTTGAGATTTAACCAGGAAACTTGTATTTCTCCTATAAAGGTTTAGGGTGTGACTGCATCTTACACGTTTAGGATTGTGAAAGTTTGTACAGTGAAAGACAACTAAGGTTCAGTAATATCTGTGAGGAACTAGTACATCCTTTCAATATCCGGACATTGATGAGCACAGCAAGTGAAAAAATTCATAAAGAAGTGTATTAATTTTGGTTTATTATTCTGTGAATAATACACCTATGTATTCGGCCAGCAAACAATTTTTATAACACCCCCTCAAAATTTTTTCTTTTCCGTTTCAAGGTGCGTAGATTCGAAAAATGCAATGCCCGTCCGCCGTACGCTGTCCGCCTTATCACGTGTACCGGCTTCATTTTAGGTCTAAAAAAGTCGTTTTTTCGCAAACTTGCTCCATCTGGGCCCGAAACTTTGCTGCCCGATCAGAATATACCCAGGGGTGTTGAGTGAAAATGTGTATAAAAATAGGTACTTTTGTGCTTTAGTAACATGAGCTTTTGAGGTATGGTTTTCCATGTTTTTGGGGACGAGAAGACCGAAAATGAAGTCGATTATGACCAAAGAATGGAAAATTGAGGTTCAACCAAATGTTCAGCTCCCAAAATTGATTTTAATCAAAAACCTGGGAAATCGTCTGAAATCACCATCAATTTGTAGAATAACACTGGAAAAAGCGTTAACACGTGGATCAAGACGATTAACTGGCACTACCAATGATCAGAGATAATTTGAAAAAGAAAAAAAAAAGAGCTGCCTAGCTTATTCGTGTTTTAGTGGCCAAAATTGGTGGAAAACATCAGAAATAGCTATATTTCCATTATTTTACTTGAAAGCAACAATAAATGAACAGCCATAGCATTTCTGTAGACCAATAAAATAATAGAATAATAAACCCATGTGACAAGGACTTTGCAGCGTTTTTCGTTGCAAGTGAAAAAATTCATAAAGAAGTGTATTAATTTTTCGTTCAATTAATTTTCGAGCGTAAAGCTGAACGTTAGAAATTGCTTATAAATACAAAGTTAATCGTCTCATTTTTAAGTCGTTTAACTGTATATTTGAGATAATTGTATATTATAGCTGAAAGGAAATAAAAACCGATACCAAAAGAAGAAAAACAAGAAAAAAAAAGTTTAGGCTCAATGTTTTAAGGGAGGATTCTAAGATTTAGAATAGAACGGTTGAACGGCAAGGTTAAGGGACTGGTGGTTATTAGAATCGTATTCAAATGACTCGCCGATGGAAGTGCTTCAGGATAACTGGCTTGTCCTAGGAGTTTTCCGAAGAGGTGGCAGCCGAAGAACTGTTCCTGTGAGATCCAGAGGTTCCAAGGAACAGTTCCCGTGACGATACTGCGCAGCTATAGTCACAAATGTCAGTACCCTCACGTTAGGGACGGCAAAATTGTTAAGTAAATCGATATATCGGTTTTCCGTGTATCGCAAGCAACGTATCGATGGTACACAAATTTTGGGTGAAAAATATCAAAACTGAGGGTTAAATGAGTGATAGAAATATTGTACGATAAACATAATACATTCAATAACACATAGTAATTACTAAAAGTAATAAAATAAGCCTATTACATTTTTCAATTTTTACTTAGGTTACTTTAGTACAACATTATAGTACAAACTGACTACAGGCTTACGCACGCTACAATAACTGTAAAATAAAATAAAAATTATTGAAAGTTAGTCATAATAAAGTTAGTAAAATATCGGTACCTATAAATATGTCAATCAAATCGTAAGTCAAAACTAAGTGTTGAATCAGTGACATAAATACTGTGCAATAAACAAAATACATTTAATAATACTGAACGTACTTATTGAGTAAAATGTAACAAATTAGGCATATTACCTTTTTCCCTTCCTAACTCAGGTTACTTTAAATGTTAGCTCTAAACTGAATAATACGGTACAATAACAGTCGATTTTGACCAAAGAGTGGATAATTGAGGTTCTAACGAAGTTTCAGGTTTAAATTTACGTTAAATTTTGGTCTAAAATGGTCGTTTTTCCGCACACAGTTTGGTTCCCCATTCGGGAACACATTTGGGTCCTAATTGTGCTCCGAGGCACGGCAGCCCGATCGGCATACACCCAGGGGAGTAAAACGAGTGTAAAAATAGGGGTTTTCGAGGGATTTTTGAGGTTTTAGTGAACAGGAGCTTGTGATATATCGTTTTTCATGTTTTTTTAGGGCGAGGAGACCGAATATTTGGTTGATTTTGACCGAAGAGTGAAGAATTGAGGTTGTAACGAAGGTTAAACTCCCAAAATTCATTTTTTGTGAGTCAAAAACATGGGAAATTGTCTGAAATCACCATCAATTTGTATAATAACACTGGAAGTAGTATCAACAGGTGAACCAAGACAAATGAATGATACTATCAATGATCAAAAATAATCTGTTGAAAGGAAAAGCCGAGCCTAATTCGTGTTTTTGGGGGCCAAAACTGGTGGAAACCATCAAAAATAGCCATTTCAATAATTGCACATGAAAGAAACAATAAATGAACAGCCAAAATTTCTGTAGGTATGTCCAACAGAATAATAAACCCATGTGACAAGGACTTTGCAGCGTTTTTGTTTTTTACCTTGCCTTTTGGCTCTAATTATTTTACTCTTCTTATAACTCACTTTGGTAGCGGAACCTGAAATAATAATCCTGCCCATTGATCCGGTACCTAGTTACAAATTCAAGACTAAAAACGCTGCAAATTATTACACAACGGTTTATTATTTACCTGTATAGATGCCCCTTCCGCGTAGATCACTGTTTTCTGTAGGCAGAAATTCCATATGCTCTCATTAGGGGTCTACGAGCCAAATCGCGAAACAAGAAGGGCAACGGAACTTGTTTTTTTCTCCATTTTTATTTGACAAAATGTAATACAGCGTGAATAATAATCCAAATCATCAGTATATTATATAGGTATATATTATATTTTTCATTTTTTATTTATTCATTTATTTTTTATTTTTTATTTTATATTTATTCATTTTTTATATTTTTACGTTTTTTGGTAACCCAATGGCAACACCGCCGTCATTCGCCGTACCCAGGGTATGGCGCGTGGATACTGACAGTCGGACTTATACCCGTTACTATACATGTTACTATATACTCGATGTACAATTATGCATCATTACTGCCTATATATTAAAAGGTATCAGCGAATGTGAGTGCAGACTACTGCAAAGGAACGTAAAAGTATTGCTCTAGGCCTTTCTTGCACCTTTCTCTATTGCAGAGGTCGGTAGTTGCGCGAAGAGTAAATAAATCGTTGCACAACCTCACAAAACCTCAGTGTCACAACCTGTTGCATTGCAGACTTTTGCGCCATTCTTTACTTTTTCTGCGATTCTCGAAGGCTTTCAGTTTTTTTATTAATCTTTTTTATTATTAGTATAAATTATTCATTCATTTTTTCACTATCCTGCTGTCAATAACAAGATATGCAGGAATGGGTGTTAACCAGATTATTCGATGTTGCGCACTGGTCGTTAAGGCAAATTATAGAGGTCGCCAATACATCACTTAAGTAGTACACCCACTCTCATCTTATCTGATTTTCTGTTCATGTAGGTACGAGCTTTATATTATAGCGTTACTCAAGATTAAATCATTACTTACCAATCGGAATATTAATCACCGTTGATCTAACCAATATTGTAGACACATATACTCATGAACTGGACCAGTTTTCATGCTGCATTAGTTTTTATAAAATAAAACGGGAGAAAAATCAAAAAGTTCCATTGCCCATTAATCATCGTTAACGACTAGACGCTCTCCGTTATGGACGTATAATTATACTTGCTGATGAACATTTGGGGAATAAACAAAAAAACCACAGTCATGCAGCATGGCTATAAGATCGAATTTTCAAAGTTTTCGGCATCTTCCTCCTCCGCCTAAAATTTTCTGAAAATTAATTTTCGGCCAATGTTTTCCCAACTTGATACCATACAAAATTAAAACAGGAGTAGTTTTACGCAAAGTAAAATTTGGGGTGGAAGGAGGGGGAGGGGGAAATCAAAAATGTTTTGAATACCAGAAGAGTAGGTATTGGGTACACGTAACAAATTTTTTGTTCCATTTTTTGCCGAGTAACACCTCGGTTTGTAGATTTTCCAACGCTGAATACGATGGTGAAGTCAGAATTGCGATATCCCATTCCGTTATCAGATTAGAGCAGACGAACCACGAAGAACATCTCAAGAAATAACCACGTTCCTTCATCTTCAAAGTGCTCCAGTTTGAGAATGGAATGAGATATCGCAATTCTGATTTCACCATCGTGTTCAGCGTACAAAAACCTTTAAAATGAGGTGTCACTTGTCAGACTTTATCATTTTGGGAATTTATGGGTAATTTTCCCCCCCTAAAACTCCCCAAAACTCCCCCTTAGGGTGACCCGATTCTGCCCATCTTCGAACTTAGCCTGTCGATTGCCAAGACAGATTTTTCGTGCAAATTTGAACTTTTTATCTCAATTCTTTCGAGAGTTATCGTCTGGAATGACACATACATATATAAATATATATATAAATATATAAATATATAAATATATAAATATATAAATATATAAATATATAAATATATAAATATATAAATATATAAATATATAAATATATATATATATACATATAATTTTTGGTGTCTTTCGGCAGGGAATTCAGGATGGTCTGAAACGGATTTTGGTATAAAAGTCTTTCGGAAATTCGAGTTTTAAAAATTTTGGACCGAGAACAATAGCTTCCTTTTCTTCGAAAATTCGCTAAAACAGATGAAGCTCCAGATTTGATAACCCACCGATAAATCGTGACACCTGAAAAATTAGGTTACCTACCACAAATAAATGCAAAAAAGTCTGCCAATTCGAGTAGGTAGTACAGCTTCCTCCCTTGAATAGTTGGGTAGGTTTGTTTTGATACGGGACCATCTGCGATCTAACCGGCGTATACCCTCAAAATTTCAGCTCTCTACGACTATTCTTCGCGTAATTGGAAGCGTTACAAAGAAATGGTCAACATTTCATACTCACGCACGCACAGACGAAAGTTATAGTACGATTCCAATGAAATTCATACGGAACTATGCAAGTATTATTTTTGATCGACCCTCCAAATCTGAACCATTTCAACGATATTATAGGTAGTCATGAGCGTATCAAGTATTTCATGATTGCGCATGCGCAGACAACGATTTCCATGATTTTGAAACGGCACCATCTGCGGTCCAACCCGCGTGTACCCTCAAATTTTCAGCTCTCTATGACTATTTTTCGCGTAGTTAGAAGCATTACAAGAAACTGGTCAACATTTCATGTTCGCGCATGAGCAGACGAAAGTTGCACTACGATTCCAATGAAATTCATTTGAAATGATCGAAGTATTATTCCTGATCGACCCTCCAATTTTGAAAATATTTCAACCATATTTAGGGTAGTTATGGGCGTTCCAAATATTTCACATTTGCGCATGCGCAGACAGTACTTTTTCAATGATTTTGGTACGGGACCATCTTTGGCCCAACCCGCACCCACCCTACGAATTTCAGCCCATTTCAAACCATTATTTCGGGTAGTTATGGGCGTTACAAGGAATTACCACATACAGACACGGAACCAAATTTTCCTCGATGTGTGAAACGCAAAATGGTAGTGGAAATTTCCATTATGGAGGACATACTTTTTTTGAACTCTATCACGAATCCAAAGCTTCCTTCCCTACCTTCGGTAGTGTGGAAGCAAAAATACATAGTATACATACATACATACATATTTATATACCTAACATACTGATAACCTGGATTAGTATTCACACTGTCTTACATTTAATCAAATAAAACGTTTATCAAATAAAACTGGAGAAAAAACAACGAGCTCCATCGCTCTTCTTGTTTCGCGGTTTGGCTCGTAGACCCCCTAAATAGGGCATATGAGAATTTCTGCCCATGGAGAATTTCGTTTAGAAAGACTATTAAATACTATCGTTTCCCGGAATTACAGCAAATTTCACCGGGGGTCAGATTACATACAAATATTAGTGCGGGGTCCTTTCCACCAGGGTCCATCACAATCAACACTTACCAATTTCTTTTTACAATTTACAATTTTACAATTTACAATTTACAATTTACAATTTACAATTTACAATTTTCCAATTTACAATTTTACAATTTACACTTTACAATTAACAATTTTACCATTTACAATTTTACAATTTACCATTTATTTTTACAGAGTACCCACCGAGAGTCCAAAGTGACTCGCTACGTCGATCCCGACCGCCTCCGTGAAATCATCGACATGAACCTCAAGAAAGAGCCGGCGTCTGAGGAAGCCCTTCTCACCTACATCAGGGACACGATGAAGTACTCAGTCAGAACTGGTCACCCGTTTTTCGTCAATCAGCTCTTCAGTTCCTTGGATCCCTACGCCCTCGCTGGTGCTTGGGTCACAGACTCACTCAATCCCAGCGTCTACACATACGAGGTTTGTTTTCGCTTGTACAGAAGAGCAACTATTAATTTTGTCATCTTCTTCCATGGAGAACAATATGCCCTCGCCAAAATTGAACTAAACAATTTTTTGAGACCACCCGGAGCATTGTACGACCAGCCGTTCGTTTGCACAGTCAACATGATCGTGAACCAAACGGTATAAATCCGGCCCAGATATCATCACTAGGGAGCACCTGGTTATAATCACGGATGGCTGTATGAAGTCGAGTTGGTTGCTCTGCGATATTATTTCATTTGAATAATGATGGATCTTTTTGATTTTGTTGGTAGGTACTTTTGCAACTTGAACAAACGTTGAAGTATTATTGATAGGTAAATTATTACACAATGGTCAATTATTACACAACGGTAAATTATTACATAACGGTTCATCTACCTAGAAGGGGCTGGATTTTGTTGATAGGTACTTTTGCAACTTGAACAACCGTTAAAGTATTATTGATGGGCAAATTATTACACAACGGTTCATTATACTATCTACGTAGAAGGGCTACCTATACAGGTAAATTATTACACAACGGTTTATTATTTGCCTTATGCTTCATGAATAACTAAAAATAATCAATTATTGAATTATTGAATCCCGCGCATTTCCAGGGAACTTTAATTCCGGAGGCGGCTCCAGTACTCGATTTAGGGCTTTCCTGGGGGGAGCTCGACGTGAATAATAAACCTTTGTGTAATAATTTGCAGCGTTTTTTTGGTTATAACTCGTCAACAAGTGAAACGCCAGAGAACAAGAAACTCAAAACGTTCGTATTACCAAACAAGAGGATGAGTTTGAAGGTGAGCAATTTTCAGACATTCTAATGGGGTCAAATTTGAGTTTTCAGGCTCAAAAATGTGTGAAATCGGCTAAAATCGCGAACAATATTGATAAATAATCACTGAATGTCGTATGGAAATGTGAGTAAAGAAAGAAAAATACCATTTCAGTTGTTTTTCATACGGAATAAGGGTCAAATTTGGATTTGTCGGGACCAAAAATTGATACTAAGGGCTACAATCAATATTAATTTACCTAACGTTGTGTGGGATGGTAGTTTACGATGGAGGGACTATTTCTATGATAAAAATATTTTTCTCATTAAAGAGTGGGCCAGTTTGACTTTATAAGGGTCAAAATCCGATAAAAATGGCTGAAACCACGAAAAAAACGAAGTGTATGGTTTCGCGCTACATCATCTTTTTACACAATAGCACGAATATTTCTTTGAAAATTCGCCCTTATAGCCATGCTGTATGACGGAACTGGTTTATTATTTATTTATTTATTTATTTTTTTCCACCAAATATCCCTAGATATCACAAATATTCAGATTATAGGACCCTCAAACGCCCATATTCTGCTCCCTCTTCGTAGGTAATTACCTGATAATAGCTCCATGTTTTTAATCATGCATGGAATCCATTGTGAAAACCATCTAGATTCAGCTTACTTTCAAGGTCCTGTGGGCTCGACCGAGGTCTGAAAGAACCTAATTTATAAAAACTCTGCACTGACCGTCGCCTTTGATTACTTCTATTTATATAGATACTACGTTCGGTAGTACCTATATATATAAAAATACATGTATACATATATATATATATATATATACATGTACAAATTTATTTAAAACCCTTTACAAAATAATTTAAACCTTTTACAAATTTATTTAAACCCTTTACAAAATTATTTAAACCCTTTACAAATTTATTTAAACCTCTATACTTAATCGTATTCATTAGAACGAAAACGTCTATAGGTTACTCGTGTGAGACAAACGGTATTAATGGTCACGAGAAGGGAATTGAGTTCTACGTACGAGTAGGTTCGCGGTATTCCTTCTGAATGTTGAGACCAATCTCCAATAACTTCTCCCACGTACCTTACGTCAGTGAGCTTCTAATCTTCCTGTTTACTCTGATATAGTATTCGCAAACTGAATTAAACCTTTCGCAAACTGAATTAAACCTTTCGCAAACTGAATTAAACCTTTTGCAAATATAATTAAACCTTTCGCAAACTGAATTAAACCTTTCGCACTTGTAATTAAACCTTTCGCACTTGTTATTAAACCTTTCGCAAATGTTATTAAACCCTGAAAAATGGTTCATGAGTGTTAAAAGAAAAAATGACACTTTTCTGGTAAACATGAACTTGTATATTTTCATAAGCAATAAAACATGGAACGTCAAAGTCGACTATTAACAATTAATCGTCATTAAACATGAAACGTGGAAGAATGGGAAAAACTAACAAGGAAGTAGCCAGTGGAGAGGTTGTCCCGTGGCTGCGGCAGGTAGCAGAAGAAACATGTCTGTGACATAGTTTGAACAATCTAGGGGAGTTACAACTGTAGTCACACTATCTTGAATGACGTCCGACAATGTGTGCTCCCCAGGTTCAGCCAGTATCGCCCTAGCACCATATTTGATTTTAGAAAATGCTTTTTCCGCTGGATTAAGCATAGGTGAATAAGGTGGTAAGAATTTTACAGACATTTCCGAAGTTGCCAAAAATTGGGTGACTGCATTTGCCCGATGAATTTTCGCGTTGTCCATAATTAGAAGGACGCCGTGACTTGAGACACCCAACAGCATTTGTAGTTCTCTCAAAAATTCACAAAAGAGTTGTGCAGTTGTGGTGCCATGACTTACAATTTTTGAATATACTACCCCTGCATTATTAAGAGCAAGTATTAATGAGGTATTGCGTCCTCTACCCGTGGGAACAGTCACCACTGCTCTTGTGCCAACCCTCGAACGAGCTTGGCTTCGACGCAAGTGGAGATTAAACCCAGACTCGTCGATAAAAATGATTTTTTCTCGGTTTTCTGGGACACATTCATTGAAGCTACGTGCGTAGCGTCTTCTGAGTCGAATGGTGTTTTCACTATTCATTCTGTCAACTTCTACAGACGCTTTTTCAAGTGTAATTCTCAAGCTGCGTAGTCCATTTCTTACGGAAGTGTCGCTTAGCTGAATATCCCTATCTCTCAGCTTATATTTAATCTCAGCAATAGTTATACTCGGATTATTCTCTACGGTTGCTTCAATTATTGCCAGTACGTCGGGTGTTAGTAATTTTGGCTTGTTTCCTCTTGGCCTACTTCTAGGAACCTCGCCATTACCTCTTCTGTATTCTCTTAGGATGCTTTTTCCAGTATTCACATTCAAATCTGATTTTGACGAAGCTTCCAAAACAGTAAACCCCTCCTCGTACAACTTGATAAACAACAATTTTTTCTCAAACGAAACATTCTTGTATTTTCCGCGCCTTCTCTGATTTCCGTTGCTAGCAACCTGTTCACTTGAAGTTGAGCTACTATCACTTATTATTGCACCATACCTTCGTCTTCCCTGCCGCAATAGGGGGTGATACGCTTGAATTGCTGTCACTCATTTCAGTCGAAACGAAGAAACGCCCTTATTGTACTCACAGAAGATACCAAATCAAGAATATCACTTCGGAACGTACGCAAACGGGTAGTGACAGAAAGATTGACGCACGGTATCTGCGTGCACACATAGAGAAGGTATTGTTGGCTCATAGAGAAAGTATTGACGCACTACGGAGAAGGTATTGCTTTATGGACTCACGTCATGAAATTTTCAAGGTTTAATAACATTTGCGAAAGGTTTAATTACAATTGCGAAAAGTTTAATTACAATTGCGAAAAGTTTAATTACAAGTGTGAAAGGTTTAATTCAGTTTGCGAAAGGTTTAATTATATTTGCAAAAGGTTTAATTCAGTTTGCGAAAGGTTTAATTCAGTTTGTGAAAGGTTTAATTCAGTTTGCGAATACTATATAGAGCCTCAATATTCTCCTGTGCTGAACCCTTTGAAACAGGAGTTCTCAAAAATAAATACGAAAGCAAGAGAGTTGTTAAGCTACCAAGGTGAGCACCAGCTTCCAGAAGTTATTCAGCAAAGTTTGTTTTCAATCAATCAATCAATTCAATCACTTGTATGAATATGTAATGGAAATGATTTTATTATTGCCCGACGCAGCAGCAGACCATCCAATTCATTAGTCCGTTAGAACTACTTTCATATTAAAGCAAATAGTTAAATTTTCTTTATTGCTTATTGCAAATACCACTGTATTTATTGAATGAGTTTAAATAAATCTGTAAAATGTTTAAATAATTATGTGGTGTTGCAATATTTTTTTTAAAGGTTTAAATAAATTTGTAAATTAATAAGTAGAACATTATAGCTATTTTTACGCTGCATCCTATTGTTCTCTATCAGGCCTCATGTTTTCAGCACAGTTCTAACAAATTTGCATGAAAAATGGGTCTCTGTCCTATATGCTAATAAATATTGTTATTTATTGCTTATTTGCCCTCATGTCCAATAACTGCATTTTTCGTCGAAAAGGAAAAATCCGCACATAAGTCTGTCGGCACTGGAAAACTCGTAGTAACGCACAGTATTATATTTATGTAACATGATTAATACAATAATTATTGTGACGAAGTTGACGTATGCTCCATCAGGTATCACCTGTGCTGACGCTGATGGAGGAGTCAGTGCTGAAGGAAATGAGATCTATGGTCGGATGGTCGGATGGCGATGGGATTTTCGCGCCAGGAGGTTCTATCGCGAACGGCTACGCAATCAGCTGTGCACGCTTCCACAAAGTCCCCGAAATAAAGGTGATTATTAATATTATAGGTACTTATTAAATAAAGTACTCACTGAACCTGACTGGTATGAGTAGTGGTAGGTAATCATATTCTAAATCGAGTATGTTTTGTTTGGCCCATGGGTAAAAAGCCAATAAATCAGCCTTTCCTCAAAGGTTGTAGCCTACCGACGAATGCCCAAGATAGGAAGCCAATAAGAATCGAACTTCAAAAATTTGCTGAAACTATCAAGATAGCAACTATCAATATATGTCCGAAACCCGCTAAAACGTCGAGGGAAATCGTCCGAAATGAGACGTTTCTGTGTTTAGTTGAGAATTCGCACATTGTACTCGTACAGCGCATCGTAACCGGATGGCAAAATGTATAGTATTTCAAATTGTTCAGCATTCCAACTGCTAAACCAAAGATATACAGTAATATTATAGTCTCCTAATTCACTATTTCATCATTAAAAGCAAACCTATAAAGGACATGCAAAAACTGTTCACGATTAACTGAACTACGAATGACACGTTCGAATGGACGAATTCAACAACAAAGATAAGGGGAGGAAACTTTTCCAGTAGGACCAATCTATCCACATAGGTAACTTGGAAAATGTAAAATCTTTCACAAAAAAAGTTAAAATTATTCCACACAAAAAAACTTTACAACTTCTCTTGCAGTTAAGGCTGCACTATTGATTGCATTTCAACAATCCCTAACCTTAAAAATTGGTAACTATATACCTAGGTTTAATGTATAGTTCATTTAGACAGCCCCATAAGGAAACCTCACTACGCCTCACTACGAAGGTAGGGAAGCCTTGGATTCGTGATTGAATAAAAAAAGTTTATGTACTCCAAACGAAAATTTCCACTACCATTTTGCGTTTCAGGCATCGAGGAACATTTTTTGCTAAGTGTCTGTATGTGGTAATTCTTTATAACGCCCATAACTACCTGAAATAATGGTCAAAATGGGCTGAAATACGGAGGTTAGGTGTGGGCTGGGTCGCGGATGGTCTCATATCAAAATCGTTGAAAAAGTACTGTAACATTCGTCTGCGCATGCGCAAACGTGAAATACTTGGAACATCCATAACTACCTTAAACATCATTGAAATGAGTTCAAACATAGAAGGTCGATCAGGAATAATACTTTCATAGTTCAACACGAATTTCATCGGAATCGTACTGTAACGTTCTTCTGCGCATGCGCGAACATGAAATGTTGATCGTTTCCTTGTAGCGGTTCTGACTGCGAAAAATAGTCGTAGAGAGCTGAAATTCTGAGAGTACATGCGGGTTGGATTTCAGATGGTTCCCTATCAAAATCATTGAAATCATCCCGCAACTTTCGTCTGCGCATGCGTAAACGTGATATATTTGAAACGCCCATAGCTACCTAAAATAGCGTTGGTATGAGTTCAAACTTGGAGGGTGGATCAGGAATAGTAAGTTGATAGTTCCAAACGAATTTCATTGTAATCGTACTGCAACTTTTGTCTGCGAATGCGCGAACATCAAATGTTGACCATTTCCTTGTAACGGTTCTGACAACGCGAAAAATAGTCGTAGAGAGCTGAAATGTTGAGATTACACGCGGGTTGAATTGAAAATGGTTCTCGTACGGTAATTTTCGTCTGCGCATGCGTAAAAGTGAGATATTTGAAACGCCCATAACTACCTTAAATATCGTTGAAATGAGTTCAAACTTGGGGGGTCGATCAGGGATAGTACTTTGATAGTTCCACACGACTTTTATTGGAATAGTACTGTAATTTTCGTCTGCGCATGCGCGAAAATGAAATTTAAAAAAAAGTGATTGAAGGTTGTAGTTGATGACTGTTGTGATAATTTATGAGCTACCAATCCCAACTTACCTGCAAAATTGCAGTTGAAAATACTTGTTTGACTTGACTCACCCAATACGGAAGAACAAGTGACGTATTATCCTTGGTCGCTTTATCGACGCCAATCTGTTGCACCCCAGATCATTTCGTTATGGTAATTTGGTTTTTTTCCCTGCAGACGAAAGGCCTGCACGGGCTTCCCAGGTTGGTCCTGTTCACCTCAGAAGACGCTCACTACTCGATCAAGAAGCTCGCGGCCTTCGAGGGGCTCGGCTCGGACAACGTGTACCCGGTCAGGACGGACGGCAGGGGGAAGATGGACGTCCTCCATCTGAGGCAACTCGTGCAACAGGCCAAGGACGAGGGTGCCGTACCCTTCATGGTGTCGGCGACGTCGGGTAGGTATTTGGCCGAGTACTTATCGGCTTGTACAGCAGATTTTGACGTGTGGGATCACTGGATGCGGTGCGGGTCTCCTTGGTTATATTTTTGATAGCACAAAAGTTGGTAAATAAAGTATTACTTGAAAACGCTGCAAAGTCCTTGTCACATGGGTTTATTATTATATTGGACATACCTACAGAAATGCTGGCTGTTCATTTATTGTTGCTTTTATGTTGTAGTTCTGGTGGTTTCCACCATTTTTGACCCCTAAAACACGAATTAGGTGCGCTCCTTTTTTTTTCAAATTTTCTTTGATCATTGGTTGTGCCATTTAATCGTCTTGATCCACGTGGTGACACTTTTTCTAGTGTTATTCTACAAATTGATGGTGACTTCAGACGATTTCGCAGGTTTTTGACTCATAAAGAATCAATTTTGGGAGCTGAACACTTGGTACAACCTCAGTTTTGCACTCCTTGGTCAAAATCGACTTCATATTCGGTCTTCTCGTCCCCAAAAACATGGAAAACGATACCTCAAAAGCTCATTTTACGAACATGTTACTAAAACACAAAAAGTACCTATTTTTATACACATTTTCACTCATAACACCCCTGGGTATATTCCGATCGGGCTGAAAAGTTTCGGGACACAACTAGGGCCCAAATGGAGCATGTATGCGAAAGAACGAATTTTTTAGACCGAAAATGAGGCCGGTACACGTGCTACGGCGGACGGCGTACGGCGGACGGACATTGCATTTTCGGAATCTACGCACCTTGAAACGGAAAAGAAAAATTTTTGAGGGGGTGTTATAAAAATTTTTTGCTGAGCGAATACATAGGTGTATTATTCACAGAATAATAAACCAAAACGCTGCAAAGTCCTTGTCACATGGGTTTATTATTCTGTCAAAAACACCAATTTATGCTCCTATTTAAAAAAATAAATTATCTTTGATCACTAGTAGTCCCATTTAACTGTCTTGATCCAACTGCTAATACTACTTCTAGTGTTATTATAAAAATTTATGGTGATTTCAGACAATTTTCCAGGTTTTTGGCCCATAAAAAATTAAAATTGGGAGCTGAACCTTCGTTACAACCTCAATTTTTCACTCTTTGGTCAAAGGCAACTTCATATTCGGTCTTCTCGCCCTAAAAAGCATGGAAAACGATATCTCACAAGCTCATGTTCACTAAAACCTCGAAACCCCCTATTTTCAGATCCATTTTCCCCCCTTAACACCCCTCGGTGTGTTCCAATTGGGATGCCGAGCTTCGGAGCACAACTAGGCCCGCAATTTGTTCCAAAATTGGGACCCAAACCGTCTGCGTAAGAATGACGATTTTAGACGAAAACTTAACCTCATTTTAAGGCTGAAACCTCGTTAGAAACTCAATTATCTACTCTTTGGTCAAAATCGACTTCATATTCGGTCTTCAATAGTTTTCTTCTGCCCATCAATACTTTGTTTAGATAGTAATCTATCCTCTAAGGTAGTTTAGGGTCTATCTTGTACCTAAGGTTGACACGGTCATTAGGGTATCTCTTGATAATTAGGGTTATTAATTTGTCTTCCATCGGATATCGTAGGTTTGCGACCTCGATAGGGGTAGAATATTATTGGCTAGGTATGTTCGACCTTTAAATTTTTACATACTACTCTGAGTTCAGACCAGCGTGATCCAAATCGGTTTCTATCCTTAAATTAATATAAAATCTTAGAACGAAAGGACAGGGTTTTGGGAAAATGTTGTATATATATGATTATTAATAATTATTAACTATTTTGACTGAAAAATGTGGTAAATTTAGAATTTATGTCCTAAAAAACATGGAAAACGATACCTCACAAGCTCATGTTCGCTAAAATATTTTTTTTTAAAACTATTTTTACACCCATTTTTCACCGATAACACCCCTGTGTGTAGTCCAATCGGGCGGCCGAGCTTCGGAGCACGACTAGGACCCAAATGAAGCCTGTGTGCGAAAGAACGAATTTTTCAGACCCGAAATGAAGTAGATATGCATGATACGGCGTACGGCGGACGGACATTGCATTTTGGTTTATCATTCTGTGAATAATCAAATCACCTATACTTGAATCCTGGAGAATGCTCGGTGGTTACCTTTCATCGCGGGACTAGGCCGGTGGTCTCCAACTATATTCTCGGTGGTGCTCCTCTGCGAAGGTCGGATGATATGATCCACTTGGGAGTGCTTTGTGATGGCCGGTTGAGCTTTTCTCAGCACATCGAGGAGGTTGCGAGTGGAGCCATGCGTACTCTCGGTTTCCTGAAAAGGAATACTAGAGAGTTCACAAGCATTCCCGCTATGGTCACGCTGTATAAGGCACTGGTTCTCCCTATCCTCGACTATGCTTCAACTGTCTGGTCACCCATGTATGCTGTGCACAAATACCGCCTTGAAAGAGTGCAAAATAAATTCCTACGCTATGTGGCTTAAGTTGGGTATCCCGTCAGCCGATGTTGATTATGAATTGTTGCGGCGGAAGTGTCATTTGGATACCCTCGAAAGTGGGAGATGCTTGGCGGATCTGGCACTGCTCCACAGGGTCTTCAACAATACCATCGACTGTCCGCCGCTTCTCTCGAAGTTTTACATTTCTGCTCCTCGCATCGCCTCGCGCTCACCAATGTTGTTCCACGTCCCTTTCTCCCCAACCATGTGAAGAGCCAACCCCTACGTAGGCTCCCTCGGACTGCGAATTTATTTCTAACTATTAACCCGGACTTAGACTTCTTTCATTCCTCACTCTCTTCCTTAAAGACTTTGTTATATTCCTCCCCTATCAGTTATTTATGAAATATTTTAGTTTTTCTTTTTTTCAAGTTCTTTATTGTATTATTTAATTTTTCACTCCTCTTGAATGTTGTTATGTAATTGGGCTCACCCGTGAAATAAATAAATAAATAAATAAATAATACACCTATGTATTCGCTTAGCAAAACATTTTTATAACACCCCCTTAAAATTTATTTTTTTTACGTTTAAAGGTGCGTAGATTCAGAAAATGCAATGTCCGTCCGCCGTCCGCCGTCCGCTGTTTCACGTAGACCGGCTTCATTTTCGCTCTAAAACATTCGATCTTTCGCACATATGCTCCATTTGGGCCCTAGTTGTGTCCCGAAACTTTTCAGCCCGATCGGAATATACCCAGGGATGTTATGTGTGAGAAATGACAAAATGAGTATTAAAATAGATGTTTTTTGTGTTTTAGTAACATGAGCTTTTGAGGTATCGTTTTCCATGTTTTTTGGGACTAGAAGACCAAATATGAAGTCGATTTTGACCAGAATGGAAAATTGAGGTTCTAGCTAATTTTTAGCCTTAAGTTTACGTTAAATTTTGTTCTAAAATCTTCGTTCTTCCACACACAGTTTGGGCCCCCATTTGGGAACACATTTGGGTCCTAGCTGTGTTCCGAATCTCGGCAGCTCGATCGGAATACACCCAGGGGTGTTATGGGAGAAAAATGGGTGTAAACATAAGGGGTTTTCTAGGGATTTTTGAGGTTTTAGTGAACATGAACTTGTGAGGTAGGTATCGTTTTCCATGTTTTTCTAGGGTGAGAAGACAGAATATTAAGTTGATTTTGACCGAAGAGTGAAGAATTGAGGTTGTAACGAATATGGTTAAGCTCCCAAAATTCATTTTTTATGAGCCAAAAACCTAGGAAATTGTCTGAAATCACCATAAATTTGTATATAAAACACTAGAAGTAGTAGTAGCAGGTGAATTAAGTCAATTAAATGGCACTATCAATGATCAAAGAAAATCTGAAAAAAAAAACGAGCCTAATTCGTGTTTTTGGGGGCCAAAATTGGTAGATATGCCCTCAAAAATAACTATTTAAATTATTACACATGAAAAAAATAAATGAACAGCCATCATTTCTGTAGGTATGTCCAGTAGAACAATAAACCCATGTGACAAGGACTTGGAAGCGTTTTAGTTACTGCCGATGGTTGGGGTCATCGAATCCAGCAGTGAATTTTGTTTTTCTTGGAACGAAATTTCAGTAACTCAAATATTTAAAAAAATCTGATATGGGTTTCGACCATTTCACGATGACTGATTCAGTTCGGATCCAACATGTGTATAAAAATACAATTTGGTGTACCTAAATACACGTTACTCGTGGAAGAATGTCGAAATACAGAAAGCGTTCCTTACTATAATCAAGACCTTCTGCATCTTTTAAATTACCTAGTGGAGAAGTCATACATTTTTCAGAGAGAAAAGTAATTTAAAAAAAATCAAGATAATGTGGTGTATGTTTTTGTAATTCATGATAAATTATGGGTATGATCACAAGCAGTTCTTCATAGTATAACAAAACTGCCCTGAAGTGGTTGCATGAGATTTAGACATCTAAGAAATTAATTAAAATTCAGCGAAAATCCTTAATACAGCAAATGTTAACTAACAAATCGCAAGCATTTTGACTCCCGACTTGATATACTGTAGCACTCACCAGTACAGAAAGGTGATGGAATACAGTTTTTTGAAGTTTCAAAAATTTCATATTATTGCTTTCAGGAACTACCGTCCTAGGCGCTTACGATCCATTGGAGTCGATCCACGAGGTTTGTGAAGAAGAAGGGATGTGGCTCCATGTTGATGCTGCATGGGGAGGCGGCGCCCTCGTCAGCAAGAAATATCGGCATCTCCTGAAAGGGATTGAAAAGTACGCTCTTCATGGAAGTCCTTTTCGCTGTTAATGAAGACGATAATTAGCGACACCAAATAAAACGGTGTATCGGCAATCGTGTTTCAATTCTGATCTTTCAGGGGGACACTTGGGAGGACGTAGAAAGAATTCCTAACCAAGGGACCAATGAATTTTGTGAACTCTTACGTCTTAACCTTCTTACGATTAACATTAATAAGACCAAATTAATGAAATTTTCCATAAATAATGCTGGGCAACCCAATACTGATTTTGGTTTATTATTTTCAATAATGAACCATTGGAATCGAGCATGAAAAAAAAAATTCTTACCCCCCCTCAAAATTTGATGGTTTACGTTTCAAGGTATGTAGAATCCAAAACTGCAATAAAAATATTTCTGTCTGTCCGCCGTACGCCGTACGCCGTACGGGCCACTTTTCTTAGTTACCATGAAAAAAAATTGATGAAATTCGGGTTATAGGTTCCGTTCGGCGTCTAGTTGGTCCTCGAAGCTCGACGTTACTGTGAGTCATCTCTAAGGGGTTCAAAATAGGGGTTGAAATTTTCAAAACGCCTATACCATTTTTTTTACGTAAATATTTTTACGGTTTTAAATAGTTCTTGAACTTGCGAGTTTTTTAAGACCATCCGGAGCATCGTACGTCCAGCCGTTCGTTCACAGTAAGGCCCCGAAGTTTGCACCGACAGGCATTTTCGACTCCAGTGTGAATGAAATTGTATACAATTCAAACAATCTCGTAACCAGAGACGCGCCCACAATAGGAATTTGTGAATACGGCCAATCATTGGTAGGGATCACCTGATTATATTGGCGGAGTATGAAGTCGAGTTGGTTGTTCTGTGATATTATTTCGCTTGAAAAATGATGGCTCTTTTGGAGTTTGTTGGTAGGTAGTGAAACTTGAACAAACGTTGAAGTATTATTGATGGGTAAATTATTACTACGGTAAATCATTACTCAACGGTAAATTATTACACAACGGTTCATTATACCATCTACGTAGAAGGGGCTGGAGTTTGTTGGTAGGTACTTTTGCAACTTTTTTCACTCCTCATCAACAATTTCTTTTCAGAACTTCATTATGTGTGTTTCTTTTTGTTAGGTACTGTTTGTCATCGGCAGAATTATTTTAGCAACATTTAACTCGTGATTTAGGTAGGTACCTAGTAACGAGTACGGGGTTAGGTACTAACCTACGGAGGGTCTGCGATCTACATAATATGTATAGAATAGTACATAACATATTATATAGATGGGTTATCTATACATAGAGCTGTGATCTGTAACAGAAGGGTATTCTATACAAAAATAATAAACCGTTGTGCAGGGATTTGCAGCGTTTTTCTGTTTGTATTCACAGCGCTCTCTGTAATCGTTTGGCATGCTCTTGCAGCCCATTGGAGAGGGTGACTTCCATTAAATACCTAGGGATACGGTTTGATTGTAATCTCAAGTGGAAGGAGCATATACAGTATGTTACAAAGAAGATTAGACCGTTCATTTACGTCATGTATAGAGTTCGTAATATTTTGAATTAGGCAAACTTGAAACTACTGTATTTTGCCATGGTGCAATCAGTGATCTCCTATGGCTTCCTTGTATGGGGAAGCGCTTATTACACCAACCTCAAGCCTTTGCGTACAGTGCAAAAAAGCACAGTTCGGGTGATGTGCAGGGTCGGTCCCCGTACGCATGCTGCCCCTATGTTTCAGAGGTTAGGACTGCTTGATTTCTCAGGTTTATATGTAAAGTAGGCATTAACGTTCTTGTGCAAAGTTCCCCTTTCTACCATGAGGTCACTGGGAAGTGGTAGAGGTAGGGTAACGAGATTTGAAACCATGCAGAGACCTCCCTTGAGACTTAGTGTACTTGGGCAAAGGACATGGGGCCAAAGTTTTTTAATCTTTTGACCCGGGACACCCAAACCGCCATTCTCGAAGCAGCTGCCAATAAATATGGGCTAATTCTGAGAAAGGTGCTAGGCAAAGGAGGCCCAATTCTGGAGCGCTGTGAACGCATTTTGAAATCTACTGCGATGTAGAAATTTGACTGTGTTCAAGATTTACGCATAAAATAACTCATCTAGCATCATTCTCGATTTGATTTCCTTTGAGGAACTTTTCTTTTCTTTTCTTTTAGGAGTAGCTGATGTCTGTTCTTTTGTTACGTTTTTCGCTTGTGAATGGGCTATTATAAACTGAACTCTGACCTCACACACGGGCATGTGCCCAAGTGAAGTCAGAATTTCCATGATATATTTGTTTCACGCTTAAGGGATTTAATTTAATTTGCTATATGATGTATTTTTACTTGTCAATTTATGGAAATAAAAAATTAAAAAAAAAAATCAAGTAGCTGTCTACATTGCGACTCCTCTAGTTTCAAAACGCTTAATTTTTCAGGGCGGACTCTGTCACGTGGAACCCACACAAAATGCTCGCCGCTCCCCAGCAGTGCAGCACGCTTTTGACGAAACACAAGACCATCCTGGCCGAATGCCACTCAGCTTCCGCCGAGTATCTGTTCCAGAAAGACAAATTCTACGACACGAGCTTCGACACCGGTGACAAACATATTCAGTGCGGTCGGAGAGCCGATGTTTTCAAATTTTGGCTCATGTGGAAAGCTAAGGTGAGTGGGAGCCTAAAATAAAAACCTAGCTTTTGTTTATTCTAATTTATTATAATTTTTTAGTTGAATCGAACCGCCTTCCGTAAAGTAGGAACTCATTATTTGGGGGTGGGATTTGAATGGTCTACTCAAAAAGAAACATATCCAATGCCCGTTATGCAACGCACTTTCTGCTCGTTTTGGTCAAAGTCCCTGCGAGGGGGTCAAGTCAACACGGTATTAGCTTTAAATATTATTTTATCATTTACCTCACTGAAAATGTTTGCTTTGTCAGATAATGAAGAAATGTATTATGTTATAAATCATTAGATTACCTATCTGAAAATTTTCCTGGCTATAAGGGTTCACATTTAACCCACGTCAATTTAAAAAAATTTTTAATTACAGATAATTATGTTCCATTATAAAATTAAGCTCCCAAGTCAAGTTGATGATTTTATCACTCTTATTTTTAGTACCCCTACTAATTACCAGGTCAAATGGATTTAATCACTCTTATTTTTGATTCCCAAGTCAAATTGATTTGATCTCTCTTATTTAGCTCACAGTACCTTACCTAGTGTTTGGATTAGGTATAATTTGATTGATTTGATCACTCTTATTTTTTGATTCCCAAGTCAATTGATTTGATCACTCTTATATACCTCACAGTACCTTACCTAGTCTTTGGATTAGGTATAATATGATTGATTTGATCACTCTTATTTTTGATTCCCAAGTTTGTCTTACCTAGCGTTTGGATTAGGTATAATTTGATTGATTTGATCACTCTTATTTTTGATTCCCAAGTCAAAATTGATTTGATCATTCTTATTTAGCTCACAGCACCCTACCTAGTGTTTGGCTAAGGTATAAGTTGATTGATTTGATCACTCTTATTTTTGATTCTCAAATTTGGCTTACCTAGTTTTTGGCTTAGGTATAAGTTGAGTCCCTAGTGTTTGGCTTAGGTATAAGTTGATTGGCCCTTATCTGGTGTTTGTCTTAGGGATAAGTTGATTGATTTGGTCACTCTTATTTTTGATTCCGAAGTTTGGCTTGCCCAGTATTTGGCTTAGGTATAAGTTGATTGATTTGATCACTCTTATTTTTGATTTCCAAGTTTGGCTTACCTAGTGTTTGGCTTACGTATAAGTTGGTTGGCCCTTACCTGGTGTTTGTCTTAGGTATAAGTTGATTGATTTGATCACTCTTATTTTTGATTCCCAAGACAAATTGATTTGACCACTCTTATTTTTGATTACCAAGTCAAATTGATTTGATCACTCTTATTTTTGATTCCCAAGTTTGGCTCACCTAGTGTTTGTCTTAGGTATAAGTTGATTGATTTGATCACTATTATTTTTGATTCCCAAGACAAATTGATTTGATCACTCTTATTTTTTATTACCAAGACAAATTGATTTGATCACTCTTATTTTTGATTCCCAAGTTTGGCTTACCTAGTGTTTGTCTTAGGTATAAGTTGATTGATTTGATCACTCTTATTTTTGATTCCCAAGTTTGGCTTACCTAGTGTTTGGCTTAGGTATAAATTGAGTCCCTAGTGTTTGGCTTAGGTATTAAGTTGATTGATTTGACCACTCTTATTTTTGATTACCAAGTCAAATTGATTTGATCACTCTTATTTTTGATTCCCAAGTTTGGCTTACCTAGTGTTTGGCTTAGGTATAAATTGAGTCCCTAGTGTTTGGCTTAGGTATTAAGTTGATTGATTTGACCACTCTTATTTTTGATTACCAAGTCAAATTGATTTGATCACTCTTATTTTTGATTCCCAAGTTTGGCTTACCTAGTGTTTGTCTTAGGTATAAGTTGATTGATTTGATCACTATTATTTTTGATTCCCAAGACAAATTGATTTGACCACTCTTATTTTTGATTACCAAGTCAAATTGATTTGATCACTCTTATTTTTGATTCCCAAGTTTGGCTCACCTAGTGTTTGTCTTAGGTATTAAGTTGATTGATTTGATCACTCTTATTTTTGATTCCCAAGTTTGGCTTACCTAGTGTTTGGCTTAGGTGTAATTTAGTGTCACTGTCATGGTTTTAAGGGCACGGACGGTTTGGAAAAGCACGTAGACCGAGTCTTCGAGAACGCCGAGTACTTCACAGAGAAAATCCGGCGGCGGCCAGGCTTCAAACTGGTGTTGGAAGAACCCGAATGCACAAACGTCACCTTCTGGTACATCCCTTCCAGCCTCAGAGGGCGAGAGCACGAGACGGAGTACAAGCAGAGGCTTCATAGGGTAGGTACCCATTGGCACAGAGTCACAGGTGGAAATGTGAGGAGCGATAGATAAGGTGAAGGCCGGGACTTGGTCCTGGAGCGGAAAAGAGGTCAATAGTGAGGCGTTTCGGTTAATTAATTAAATTTTTTAATAAAATATTTTAATAAAAGTAGGGAATTTGGAATAACTATGTTATAGTTATAGGCGTGTGAAACTGAGCATAACACACTTTTCAGACAAAATGGAAAAAATTGGTCTATTTTTGACTGCCAAAGAGGAATTTTCGTCAAAAATTTTTCTTGGAAAAAAATATTCAGAATTCTTGGAAAAATGGCATTTCGAAGCCGGTTTTCAAAAATAAGCGGTATTTGTTGAATGAGTGTGATTGTATGTAAAAATATGGCAAGAAATGATGTATGAGGTCTACTGACATCTGATCGGCTGTTGGAGGCCTAGGAGGCGGAGCAAAGACTCCGAGGCGAATGTTCTCAATGTTGCCAACAACCCAACATTGGAAATGGCAGACCTTCCTGGCAATCTTTAAGAACCTTTGCTGTGAATTTTCGCAAACCATCCCTCGGTTTGATTTTGAGGACAGGTTTTTTAAATTTATTTATAAATTTGAGTCCTATCCATCCATCCATTGCGGTTCTATCGTTTAAAGTGATGCACTAGCGCTCTAAACGGGATTTTAGTTGAACTACATGGCGATTTAGCTGGTACGCCATATCTAGAGCAGGAACTCAGAAATTCACATTTACGCTGGTTTTCTGCCTCTACTTTCCGACATAAACACCTCATTATGTGGTCAAAACTATAGTGATTTCCGTTACTGAACAGAATTTGGCCAAAAAATTGGGAATTTGTAACCCAAGAAAATTGCCCATTCTGACCAAACCGCTGAACCAAATTTAATGTTTAAGGAGGTTTTTTATTCGACGCAGAATTTAATGATTTCTAATTCTTTATGATTAAATCTTTTTTTATAAGCTCAGAAATATGGTTTGTAGGTCCCATTTGAGGTCTAGCTGTGTCGCGAAGCTCAGCGTTAATGTCAGTCATTTCCAAATTTTCAAAATTTAATTTCAAGATGTCATTTCCAAAATGCCATTTTCAAATTTCCAAAAAGCCGTAGTTCGAAAACTTTCAATAGAATGGTATGGGTTTTTTCGTTTTAAACTGAACTCGAATTCAGCATTTTATGAGACCACCCGGCGCACTGCAGCCATTTGTTCACAGTTTGGGCCCTGAATTGCACCGAAAGGCTTCGTCAACTTGAGTGTGAACGTAACGGCAATTATATGATTATGGTTATTATGATTGTATGGTATAATTATGTACATCCAGCCCAGAAATCATTGCTAGGGAATAACTGATTATAATCTCGCATAGCTATCTGAAATCGAGTTGCTGTTTGTTCCGTTATACTTATTATTTAATTTGAAGAATGATGGGTATTTCGGATTGTGTTGATATTTTGTAACTTGAACAAATTCATGAATACCCTTTTTGATTCTTCCCTATTTCTTGATTCTTGATTTTTCTTGGTTCTTGATTCTTGATTCTTGATTCTTCCCTGTTTCACACGTCGTATTCCATATACGAGTCGCTATTCCACCGACATTCATTCCTGTTTTCGTTGTGCACAGATCGCTCCGCTGATCAAGGAGAGGATGACCCGGGAAGGAACAATGCTAATGACCTATCAGCCGCTCAAAGAACTCCCCAACTTCTTCCGACTGGTCATCCAGAATTCGGCCCTCACGACTGCTGACATGGACTACATCGTTTCCGAATTTGAACGCCTCGGTAGGAATCTTTGAGCGACCTCCACCAAGACGGATATCGCGCGTTTTGAACACCATCCGCCTGCAGTTCCTAAAAATAAACGAGAAAAAAAATTACAGCTACACTATTTATTTATTATTTCGCCGTAAAATGGGAACCTGAATAAGCGTTATCAGCAATCTTTTTGGATTTTGTCAAAAATGTTCGTGTTAACAACGAAAAAAATATGATAAAAAGATATTGAAAATTGTACATAAGTTGGAAATTTAATTTAATTTGTATCTATTTGCTGTCCATGCACCTTTCAGTTTTGGATTGCACTATATGGATTGTAGTAGATATATATAATAATTATAACGGTAGCTTTAGATACGATTGAAGCGACCCAATGTGATGACGATTACTATTATAATAAAGCTATTGTAAATGAGATTTTATTTATTTACTGTCTCTCAGCCTTTTAATGGTAGGCATGCTAACTAGAACACCCAGCGAGCACTGAGGTAGGGGGGTACTCAGCCAGCTAGTGACGACGGATTCCTCAGGAAGGTATGGTAGTATTACTTCTTGCACTAGCGGAAATAACCCTTTGGTTTTATTCCCCCAAAACTGCTACCTGCCCCTACTCCCTTATTAGGCAAATTCCCCCCAAAGGGACGTGGGAGCCCCGAAGGCTAGAATGTGAATTCCTCCATCCAAATTTTTTTACCAAACATTTCGCTGTAATTTATCAAAAATCTTATACATATTATAAAAATAATGTGCAGTATCTAACATCAAAATATAATTCGACGAAGTAAAAAAAGTCTGCTAAGTTGGGTGGGCAGTAAAGCTTAATTACTTATTGTAACATGGACGTGCAGAATCAGTTGTTAAAAAAGGATGATTCTTATAAGGTTCCACTCTTTCCCTTATGCAACGAGAGTAGAGGGGAAAAGTACCTTCTGGCGCAGGGGCTAATGAAGATAACCTGACATACCTGAGAAGTGGATGGTAACAGTAGTGATAACCTTTCTCGCGACTCACTCGAAACTACACATCCTAAATCGGGATTGATTAAAGGTCAACAATTAATTACCGTGGCATCGGGAACCGTTCTCGTGAACTCCATTACTTAATCATGTACACCACATTGTTTGATAATTATAGTTTGTGCCTTTCTTAGTCAAAAGCTCCATCACCAACGTCAAGGTGAAGGCACATCGATGGAGTCCTACTTACTTACTAAACATTCATACTGCTTGGGGGTCTTTACGACCACGCTAGAGGCCCATTCATACAAGTCCATCTCCAAGGATAGTTATTCAATTTTGAGTATAAGTGGGGATGCCGTGTTTCCGGTAGGTGCGTCCCTAAGGAATAGTTATACCATTTTGGGCTAAATTGAGGACTTTTAAGGGAAAATACCGTGTTTCCAGTAAGAATAATTCCATAGATTGCCATACCTACCATTTTGGGCGTTATTTTGAGGGAATGCCGTGTTTCCGGTAGGTAGGCACATTTCTAAGGAAAAGTTATACCATTTTGGGCAAAATTTTGGGACTTTTAAGGGAAAATGCCGTGTTTCCGGTGAGAACAATTCCATAGACACACACCCACCATTTTGGGCGTTATTTTGAGGGATTACCGTGTTTCCGGTAGGTGTGTCTCTAAGGAGCAGTTATACCATTTTGGGCAAAATTTTGGGACTTTTAAGGGAAAATGCCGTGTTTCCGGTGAGAACAATTCCATAGACAGACACACCCACCATTTTGGGCGTTTGGGTTACTGTCGTGGTTCCGATTGGATACATTTTTTACAGTGGTAGCCCTCACAGTCTCTTTTTAGTCCAATTTAAATAGTTGTTATTCGTCACTTAGTAGACTGTTTTTGACTGGAGATCACTATATCCAAATCATTTTGGACAGTGTTTATATCGAAAGAGCATTGGGTCTGTAGGACGTTAGATGATTTACAATGAACTATCCTTAGTTCCATTCATACTGCTTGGGGGTCTTTACGACCACGCTAGAGGCCCATTCATACATTACACACATTCTAAAACGAGTCGATAATCGGTAAATTTCGCTACCTCGTAACAGGTTAGTTCAATAGGTTTTTTGTTAGTATGTTTGGAATTATTTTAATCGATTTTCATAACGGTGCTATGTACGATATGGGAAAACAACATAAATTTAATAATAAAATATTCAAGTTGAATAAAAACATGTGATATTTTTTAAAAAATAGGAAGTTTTTATCTTCAATCACACCTATTGCTGTGGTCATTTTTTTTTTTTTAATAATTTTTTCCCCTAAAAAAAATAATTATTATACTTAATCAATATTCTATTACATTTTTTTCTTTTGACGGGTGGTTTTATTTTTTCTTCGAGTTATTCCAAGTAACCATGAGCAACTGTTGACACACCGTCCTCCAATATTTTCCTTTTCGTATCAAATGGGGACAATGCAATTTTGTTAACTCGTGTCGTCGAAACGTTGTGTTGTTTGGCTTGGATAACAACCATTTGTTTTTTAATTATATTTTTGGAAAATAAGGAGTTGTAATAATCTTCGAAATGTATTTCTTTTTCAACGACATTCTTACTTATACCCTTGATTTTCTTTATCTCCCTTCCACCTTCTGTTAGAATCTCATACATCTTTGCTCTCAAAGCTATAAACTCGGAAATTATTTCCCCATTCATTTCATCTTTGAATTTGCCAAGTACTTTTTTGTTTTTGGCAGAGAAGCATGGATGATCTTTAGGATAGTCGGATGTATCCATGTAGTCTAACATAATATTTAGTGTATCGAGGTATAGATCATCTGTTTTCATTACATATATGAAACTATCCGTATCCATATAACATAATTTCAATCTTTCGAGCCCGAATTTCGGCAACATTATGTCATAATGATATTCGTACATAGTTGTTTTCGAAATATCGAGTATACTCATACCAATGTATATTGGCTTGTTGAATACAATAGATTTCTTAGCCATGTGTACGGCGGCTAGATTTTCACTGTATATGGTTCTGTCTAAAAATTCGGGTTTTGCAATGAGCTTTTCCAGTATTTTAGGATCTGACACCAGTTTTATGGATAGTCTGTTCCTAATGTTCTCCATCGTTTTCCCAAAAATAGCATTATTCATTAACTTGAATAAGTCTTTCTCAAAATTGTTTTTAGCGTTTTTTCTTAATTCAGTATTGAAGTCTATATATGGTTTTAGCCATCGTGATTGATTGAATTTCAATATTCGGTGGATTTTGACAACTTTCAACCCATGAGCTATAGCCTGCTTTAACGCCATATAATGCACGACATAGCGTTCACGTTTACCTAGATGAGGCGTAAGTTTTGTGTTCGTATCTCCGGGTGGTATGATATTTTCTGCAAGGAACGGAAGATCATTGTGTAATTTGTGTAAGTGTTGTGGGTACTCGATATCGACCTCCATGATGTACCCATGTTCCTCATCCTCATTGAGCTTCAATATATCAACATCGTCTTTACACCACTTAAATGCTCCATAGGGTAGAGGCTTCGACATAGCGAATCCATACAGATTGTTGCAGTCCTGGTATGTAACAAAAGTAGATACCTCGTTCGGGTTATAATCCTTCGTATATTTATTGTTTGCTTTCACGTATCTGTGGGAGGCTTGACATATCCCACCTCTTATCCCTTTTTCGATCATCATAATCTGATCGTAATCAGTTAGAAGTTCCAGTCTGATTCCTGTGTATTTTAACATGGCATCCCATGACAAACCCGGTAATGTAAAGTAGTGAGCTGGGTCTAGCTTATGGCTTTTATGGATTGTATCTCTGAAGTTTTCGAATACATCTGCTAGTAGGAGAACATCTGTCTTGAGGTAGTGATCACTATACTCTCCAAGTGTAGTACAATTAAAGTGTCGCCATACTGTTTTCGCATGTTGATAATCCTCATCCGTGATACAACGCTTATGTAATGTGCTGTAGAAGGCGTCTTTAGGAGGTAGAGAGGTTTCTTCCAAATTTTCCCATGTCGAGATGTATTCATATGGGAACACTCCTTTCCTTTTCATCAGGATCACATCTTCTAGAGAGTGAAACTTTGATGTCTCTTTAAATTCAGGAACGTTTTTTGCCAAGGCGTCTAGACTTGCAGACATGAACCTGAAGGTGTCGATGTATCGTATTTTGAATCCTCCGGCTACTCTTTTTGTGAATGAGATATATTTCTCTTCGGAGTTAGGAATAACCTCGATCTCTCGTTCGTCGTATCCAAGCTCCTTGACAATGAAATGCGAATCGTATCCTGAGAGGTTATGTATCAGGACTGGTACAAATTTCGGGTTCTGACATCTCAGATTACAGCTATTGTGTGCTGGACCCCTGTATTTACCAGTAATGTGGCAATGATCACGTACTTTCCCATCACTTTCGGTGAACTGTAAGTTACATAAGTAACATCTCCTCGCAGAATGAAAGTTCGTTTCTTTTTCTTCAGATAGCGGTATCATTGGTATATTCACCGAATAAGCTATCGAAATTGTCTCTGCTATTTGTTTAATTTGTTGAACAAAGTGAGAGACCACATCCTTCCCTCTGTAGACAACTGGATCTGATGGTATGTCCAACTGCACGTCCTCCACTTCATCTGATTTCTTTACATAGAGACAATAACTCATCGGTACATGTCTTTGAATTGTTGTGGTGCAGGCTTCTGTTGAACTTTCTGCTACCGGTTCCAATATTGCTTCAAAATCAGCATATACAACGTAAGGAACTTTCAGCATTCTTTCACAATTTTCGAATTCAATATATGGTTTTTTTGTAGGCATGTCTACACGAATTGCCTTGCTATCCATGCAGTATTCATGGTGTTCAGCTAATTTTTCCTCTTTTGGTTTACCACATTGATCATCGAATTTGGTAAAACACCTTTTACAGATAACTACTCGGCGACGGTGTTTGGTTAACTGCCTTACGACCAGTTTTTCAAAATCCTTTATATAAACGTAATGGTGTACACCCAAATCGTTGTTTATGAGAAAGAGATCACGGTGATCGGGTAATTCCTCTTTTGTCACTTTAAGGGGGTATATTTTGTAATCGGCATCCAATCCATACACATTTATAGAAATGTTATTGATCTTCTCAAATTGTTTGATCTGCTTTAGAGGTGTAGGAAAATCGATGCAAGAAAAATCATAGGGGTGATCAAGATTCAAGTATTTACTCACGCGCTGTGCATCCTTGGTAATAAATTTGGCTAGAATTGAATATTGAAAGCATAAATTATCTTTATTTTTCACATTAACACAAGCATGTTTGCTTTCGATTTGCGGAGGGAGTCGGATGTAAGTGCTCCCCTTTAGAGGTAAATTTTTATTAATTCTTAAACGCAACCCTTCAATATGATCCAAAGTCCACCCACTCTTTTTCATTTGACTCTCTTCCATTTCATTTTTCAGTGTTTCAATAAATTTATTAACAACATCATCGAGATTTGTATCAGCTTGTATTGCTTTGTTTCTGGTTTTAAACGCTTTGTCTTGTAACTCACCTACCATATTCTTAAACGAACACTCCACAAGTACATTTACCTTAATTGATGTAAAGTCATTTAAGGCTTCTCTTATTTTAGCTGTTATGACACCTTTCACTTTTAACAGGAATGTTGGTAAATCTGCAGGTGAATCATTCCGAATAAACCAAGATTGCAATCGATTTTTAAAAGCTGTTTTATAGCCATAAGTCATACCTTGTCCAATTCGTTCAAGTATAGCTTGTTTCTTCGGCTCCCAGAGTTTGATTTTCTTTTCCACTGGTGTATTTAAACATGAGTCTTCATGCCTCCTTCCATTGTAAATATTTGTAAATAATTTATCACAATATTTACAGGCAAAAACAATTCCACAACTATGTTCATGCCTCCGAATATTTTTGGTAGTGAAGGATTTTCCGCACTTTACGCAATTGTTCATTTTATAAACAGAGTTGTTTACCGTGTGAAGTTCAGGGAACTACTGACGAATGATAGCTGTTTGTCCTCATATATATATAGGTATCCAAGGTCGGCATCACTTGTGTTAACCAATCAAAATCATTTTTATTTTAACCAATCAGAGAAGGTTTTTATTTAAGCCAACAACAAGTTGCACACCCCACTCCTCCCACCATATTTTGGTTTATTATTTTCAATAATGAACCATTGGAATCGAGCATGAAAAAAAAAATTCTTACCCCCCCTCAAAATTTGATGGTTTACGTTTCAAGGTATGTAGAATCCAAAACTGCAATAAAAATATTTCTGTCTGTCCGCCGTACGCCGTACGGGCCACTTTTCTTAGTTACCATGAAAAAAAATTGATGAAATTCGGGTTATAGGTTCCGTTCGGCGTCTAGTTGGTCCTCGAAGCTCGACGTTACTGTGAGTCATCTCTAAGGGGTTCAAAATAGGGGTTGAAATTTTCAAAACGCCTATACCATTTTTTTACGTAAATATTTTTACGGTTTTAAATAGTTCTTGAACTTGCGAGTTTTTTAAGACCATCCGGAGCATCGTACGTCCAGCCGTTCGTTCACAGTAAGGCCCCGAAGTTTGCACCGACAGGCATTTTCGACTCCAGTGTGAATGAAATGTATACAATTCAAACCAAATCTCGTAACCAGAGACGCGCCCACAATAGGAATTTGTGAATACGGCCAATCATTGGTAGGGATCACCTGATTATATTGGCGGAGTATGAAGTCGAGTTGGTTGTTCTGTGATATTATTTAATTTGAAAAATGATGGTTCTTTTGGAGTTTGTTGGTAGGTAGTGAAACGTGAACAAACGTTGAAGTATTATTGATGGATAAATTATTACTACGGTAAATCATTACTCAACGGTAAATTATTACACAACGGTTCATTATACCATCTACGTAGAAGGGGCTGGAGTTTGTTGGTAGGTACTTTTGCAACTTTTTTCACTCCTCATCAACAATTTCTTTTCTTGTTAGGTACTGTGTTGGTCTTGTGTTTCTTTTTGTTAGGTACTGTTTGTCATCGGCAGAATTATTTTAGCAACATTTAACTCGTGATTTAGGTAGGTACCTAGTAACGAGTACGGGGTTAGGTACTAACCTACGGAGGGTCTGCGATCTACATAATATGCATAGAATAGTACATATTATATTATATAGACGGGTTATCTATACATAGAGCTGTGATCTGTAACAGAAGGGTATTCTATACAAAATAATAAACCGTTGTGCAGGGATTTGCAGCGTTTTTGTATTTTGTTGGAAAATCATTGCTAGGTACTGCATGTCAGCCCATCCCACTACGGTAATTATTAGAGAGCTGTACCAATTTGCCCTTCAAAGGCTCAGAAAGGGCTGAAATTTTGGGAGTGAATAGAGAAGGACCTTCTTTACCCAGGTAGAATTAAAATCAGGGCGTTCCGATAATTAGGGAAGGTGTGAGGGGTGTTTGAAATTCGAGGGTGGGGTAACTATGAGAGAGCTCGATTAGTCTTGAAAATTATCGAAATCACTTGGATTTTATCAAAAATGTCTGAAATGGCGATGAATTAACGCCAAAACGCCTAATATTCGCTCAGATACCCATGCTGCATACCAAGAACTCTCCACTATTTAATCATGACACCAATCGTAATAAAATAAAATAAATCAATTAATGCATGAATAATATTCGCTCATATATACATGCTGCATGCATGGTTCAATATTGTTACCTCAATTACATAGATATTAGATGTAGAGAGAGAGAGCAGCAGTAAGAAATCAATAAAATGTTAGTGTAATTATTGGAAACTCCCTTTAATCTCCTCGGTTATTAACCTTAACAATCCCAAATCCACCAGCAAATTGCCGCCCAACCATCCGGGACCTCTCCTACTTATATACCCGCAGATATGGGAAAGTGGGGGAGAAGTATTTGAATTTTCAGACTTAGCTGGCCGGACTACGAGAATGGGAGAACAGGAGCGAGGAGGAGCCACGATCTCGCGGGGCCCCAGCTGCAGGGACCCCTCTAGTTCGAGGCAGTTCTTGTTGTGGCAGTGGGAGGCCAGCTGGGGCCCCGCGAGATCGTGGCTCCTCCTCGCTCCTGTTCTCCCATTCTCGTAGTCCGGCCAGCTAAGTCTGAAAATTCAAATACTTCTCCCCCACTTTCCCATATCTGCGGGTATATAAGTAGGAGAGGTCCCGGATGGTTGGGCGGCAATTTGCTGGTGGATTTGGGATTGTTAAGGTTAATAACCGAGGAGATTAAAGGGAGTTTCCAATAATTACACTAACATTTTATTGATTTCTTACTGCTGCTCTCTCTCTCTACATCTAATATCTATGTAATTGAGGTAACAATATTGAACCATGCATGCAGCATGTATATATGAGCGAATATTATTCATGCATTAATTGATTTATTTTATTTTATTACGATTGGTGTCATGATTAAATAGTGGAGAGTTCTTGGTATGCAGCATGGGTATCTGAGCGAATATTAGGCGTTTTGGCGTTAATTCATCGCCATTTCAGACATTTTTGATAAAATCCAAGTGATTTCGATAATTTTCAAGACTAATCGAGCTCTCTCATAGTTACCCCACCCTCGAATTTCAAACACCCCTCACACCTTCCCTAATTATCGGAACGCCCTGATTTTAATTCTACCTGGGTAAAGAAGGTCCTTCTCTATTCACTCCCAAAATTTCAGCCCTTTCTGAGCCTTTGAAGGGCAAATTGGTACAGCTCTCTAATAATTACCCTAGTGGGATGGGCTGACATGCAGTACCTAGCAATGATTTTCCAACAAAATACAAAAACGCTGCAAATCCCTGCACAACGGTTTATTATTTTGTATAGAATACCCTTCTGTTACAGATCACAGCTCTATGTATAGATAACCCGTCTATATAATATAATATGTACTATTCTATGCATATTATGTAGATCGCAGACCCTCCGTAGGTTAGTACCTAACCCCGTACTCGTTACTAGGTACCTACCTAAATCACGAGTTAAATGTTGCTAAAATAATTCTGCCGATGACAAACAGTACCTAACAAAAAGAAACACAAGACCAACACAGTACCTAACAAGAAAAGAAATTGTTGATGAGGAGTGAAAAAAGTTGCAAAAGTACCTACCAACAAACTCCAGCCCCTTCTACGTAGATGGTATAATGAACCGTTGTGTAATAATTTACCGTTGAGTAATGATTTACCGTAGTAATAATTTATCCATCAATAATACTTCAACGTTTGTTCACGTTTCACTACCTACCAACAAACTCCAAAAGAACCATCATTTTTCAAATTAAATAATATCACAGAACAACCAACTCGACTTCATACTCCGCCAATATAATCAGGTGATCCCTACCAATGATTGGCCGTATTCACAAATTCCTATTGTGGGCGCGTCTCTGGTTACGAGATTTGGTTTGAATTGTATACATTTCATTCACACTGGAGTCGAAAATGCCTGTCGGTGCAAACTTCGGGGCCTTACTGTGAACGAACGGCTGGACGTACGATGCTCCGGATGGTCTTAAAAAACTCGCAAGTTCAAGAACTATTTAAAACCGTAAAAATATTTACGTAAAAAAATGGTATAGGCGTTTTGAAAATTTCAACCCCTATTTTGAACCCCTTAGAGATGACTCACAGTAACGTCGAGCTTCGAGGACCAACTAGACGCCGAACGGAACCTATAACCCGAATTTCATCAATTTTTTTTCATGGTAACTAAGAAAAGTGGCCCGTACGGCGTACGGCGGACAGACAGAAATATTTTTATTGCAGTTTTGGATTCTACATACCTTGAAACGTAAACCATCAAATTTTGAGGGGGGGTAAGAATTTTTTTTTTCATGCTCGATTCCAATGGTTCATTATTGAAAATAATAAACCAAAATATGGTGGGAGGAGTGGGGTGTGCAACTTGTTGTTGGCTTAAATAAAAACCTTCTCTGATTGGTTAAAATAAAAATGATTTTGATTGGTTAACACAAGTGATGCCGACCTTGGATACCTATATATATATGAGGACAAACAGCTATCATTCGTCAGTAGTTCCCTGAACTTCACACGGTAAACAACTCTGTTTATAAAATGAACAATTGCGTAAAGTGCGGAAAATCCTTCACTACCAAAAATATTCGGAGGCATGAACATAGTTGTGGAATTGTTTTTGCCTGTAAATATTGTGATAAATTATTTACAAATATTTACAATGGAAGGAGGCATGAAGACTCATGTTTAAATACACCAGTGGAAAAGAAAATCAAACTCTGGGAGCCGAAGAAACAAGCTATACTTGAACGAATTGGACAAGGTATGACTTATGGCTATAAAACAGCTTTTAAAAATCGATTGCAATCTTGGTTTATTCGGAATGATTCACCTGCAGATTTACCAACATTCCTGTTAAAAGTGAAAGGTGTCATAACAGCTAAAATAAGAGAAGCCTTAAATGACTTTACATCAATTAAGGTAAATGTACTTGTGGAGTGTTCGTTTAAGAATATGGTAGGTGAGTTACAAGACAAAGCGTTTAAAACCAGAAACAAAGCAATACAAGCTGATACAAATCTCGATGATGTTGTTAATAAATTTATTGAAACACTGAAAAATGAAATGGAAGAGAGTCAAATGAAAAAGAGTGGGTGGACTTTGGATCATATTGAAGGGTTGCGTTTAAGAATTAATAAAAATTTACCTCTAAAGGGGAGCACTTACATCCGACTCCCTCCGCAAATCGAAAGCAAACATGCTTGTGTTAATGTGAAAAATAAAGATAATTTATGCTTTCAATATTCAATTCTAGCCAAATTTATTACCAAGGATGCACAGCGCGTGAGTAAATACTTGAATCTTGATCACCCCTATGATTTTTCTTGCATCGATTTTCCTACACCTCTAAAGCAGATCAAACAATTTGAGAAGATCAATAACATTTCTATAAATGTGTATGGATTGGATGCCGATTACAAAATATACCCCCTTAAAGTGACAAAAGAGGAATTACCCGATCACCGTGATCTCTTTCTCATAAACAACGATTTGGGTGTACACCATTACGTTTATATAAAGGATTTTGAAAAACTGGTCGTAAGGCAGTTAACCAAACACCGTCGCCGAGTAGTTATCTGTAAAAGGTGTTTTACCAAATTCGATGATCAATGTGGTAAACCAAAAGAGGAAAAATTAGCTGAACACCATGAATACTGCATGGATAGCAAGGCAATTCGTGTAGACATGCCTACAAAAAAACCATATATTGAATTCGAAAATTGTGAAAGAATGCTGAAAGTTCCTTACGTTGTATATGCTGATTTTGAAGCAATATTGGAACCGGTAGCAGAAAGTTCAACAGAAGCCTGCACCACAACAATTCAAAGACATGTACCGATGAGTTATTGTCTCTATGTAAAGAAATCAGATGAAGTGGAGGACGTGCAGTTGGACATACCATCAGATCCAGTTGTCTACAGAGGGAAGGATGTGGTCTCTCACTTTGTTCAACAAATTAAACAAATAGCAGAGACAATTTCGATAGCTTATTCGGTGAATATACCAATGATACCGCTATCTGAAGAAAAAGAAACGAACTTTCATTCTGCGAGGAGATGTTACTTATGTAACTTACAGTTCACCGAAAGTGATGGGAAAGTACGTGATCATTGCCACATTACTGGTAAATACAGGGGTCCAGCACACAATAGCTGTAATCTGAGATGTCAGAACCCGAAATTTGTACCAGTCCTGATACATAACCTCTCAGGATACGATTCGCATTTCATTGTCAAGGAGCTTGGATACGACGAACGAGAGATCGAGGTTATTCCTAACTCCGAAGAGAAATATATCTCATTCACAAAAAGAGTAGCCGGAGGATTCAAAATACGATACATCGACACCTTCAGGTTCATGTCTGCAAGTCTAGACGCCTTGGCAAAAAACGTTCCTGAATTTAAAGAGACATCAAAGTTTCACTCTCTAGAAGATGTGATCCTGATGAAAAGGAAAGGAGTGTTCCCATATGAATACATCTCGACATGGGAAAATTTGGAAGAAACCTCTCTACCTCCTAAAGACGCCTTCTACAGCACATTACATAAGCGTTGTATCACGGATGAGGATTATCAACATGCGAAAACAGTATGGCGACACTTTAATTGTACTACACTTGGAGAGTATAGTGATCACTACCTCAAGACAGATGTTCTCCTACTAGCAGATGTATTCGAAAACTTCAGAGATACAATCCATAAAAGCCATAAGCTAGACCCAGCTCACTACTTTACATTACCGGGTTTGTCATGGGATGCCATGTTAAAATACACAGGAATCAGACTGGAACTTCTAACTGATTACGATCAGATTATGATGATCGAAAAAGGGATAAGAGGTGGGATATGTCAAGCCTCCCACAGATACGTGAAAGCAAACAATAAATATACGAAGGATTATAACCCGAACGAGGTATCTACTTTTGTTACATACCAGGACTGCAACAATCTGTATGGATTCGCTATGTCGAAGCCTCTACCCTATGGAGCATTTAAGTGGTGTAAAGACGATGTTGATATATTGAAGCTCAATGAGGATGAGGAACATGGGTACATCATGGAGGTCGATATCGAGTACCCACAACACTTACACAAATTACACAATGATCTTCCGTTCCTTGCAGAAAATATCATACCACCCGGAGATACGAACACAAAACTTACGCCTCATCTAGGTAAACGTGAACGCTATGTCGTGCATTATATGGCGTTAAAGCAGGCTATAGCTCATGGGTTGAAAGTTGTCAAAATCCACCGAATATTGAAATTCAATCAATCACGATGGCTAAAACCATATATAGACTTCAATACTGAATTAAGAAAAAACGCTAAAAACAATTTTGAGAAAGACTTATTCAAGTTAATGAATAATGCTATTTTTGGGAAAACGATGGAGAACATTAGGAACAGACTATCCATAAAACTGGTGTCAGATCCTAAAATACTGGAAAAGCTCATTGCAAAACCCGAATTTTTAGACAGAACCATATACAGTGAAAATCTAGCCGCCGTACACATGGCTAAGAAATCTATTGTATTCAACAAGCCAATATACATTGGTATGAGTATACTCGATATTTCGAAAACAACTATGTACGAATATCATTATGACATAATGTTGCCGAAATTCGGGCTCGAAAGATTGAAATTATGTTATATGGATACGGATAGTTTCATATATGTAATGAAAACAGATGATCTATACCTCGATACACTAAATATTATGTTAGACTACATGGATACATCCGACTATCCTAAAGATCATCCATGCTTCTCTGCCAAAAACAAAAAAGTA
>CATPAC010000182.1:0-75630 GCA_954871275.1 Leptopterna dolabrata
ACTGCCTACTCGAACTGGCAGACGTTTTGACATGCTTCATTGTTCTTACATAGCCATAAACTTTTTTGGTATATTCTTCTGTGAATGATACATACAAAAGCAGAATTTGAGCCTATTTTCAAAAAATCGCGAGGCACCTGGACAGCGGACCTACTAGTAATACGAGCTTTGAACGAGACCAGGCTGATGATCAACGCTAAAATAGTGTGTAATTAATTAAATCAAGATCCTCTCAATTAAGTCAAGATCCTCTCATATCGCTTCTCAGGAGTTCCGTTTACGAGGGAGCGAGTTCACAACGGAATTCCATAATAATGTGAAATAAAGTGGGAAGTCACAACTTCAAAGTGAATTCATAATATAAGACCCTTTTTGGAAGCGAGTACATACACAAAGAGAAGAAACTCATATGTGCAATTACTCGTACACGACTAATACTGTGATCAGTACACCGAGGGATTCAATATACGTTGAACATCATTTGCGTCTCCCATCAGTCGAAGAATTCTAATAATTAGATACCGACGCTTTGCAAAATATTCCGCCGGAAGACCCCGGATGGTATTCCACAACGAAGATATGTTAAGGTGGAGCTTTGAAGTCGATTTTGAGTCACAAAAGAGGCTTTCCACGCCAAAGCGGATTCATTAGAAGTGAAATGTCCCTGTGAGACGAAAATCACGCAGACGGTACGACGGATTCAAATGACATCTTCTAAAAATTACGTCAGTATCAGCGTATTACTAATTTCATAACGTCCTATACCAAGTGAAACCAATAAATAAAATGCTGCAAAGTCCTTTTCACATGGGTTTATTATTCTACTGGACATACCTACAGAAATGTTGGCTGTTCGTTTATTGTTTCTTTGGTGAGCAGTAATAATTCAAATAGATATTTTTAATGGTTTCCACCAATTTTCACCACCTTCGTGTTTTCGGTGGCGACAAGCAGTGGAAACCATTACAAATAGCTTTGTGAATTATTGCAAACGAAAGCAACAATAAATAACTATCAATTCGTATAATAACACTAGAATTAGTATCAACAGGTGAATCAAGACAATTGAATGGCGCTATCAATTATGAAAGTTAATTTGTCGAAAATAGGAACATAAGTCGTGTTTTCTTGTGCTCCTATTTTCGACAAAGTGACTTTAATAATTGATAGCGCCATTCAATTGTCTTGATTCACGTGTTGATACTAATTCTAGTGTTATGGTACGAATTGATAGTGATTTCAGACAATTTCCCAGGTTTTTTGACTCACAAAAAATGAATTTTGGGAGCTGAATCTCAATTGAAGAACTGAGATTCAGCTTCAAGAGTTGGTCAAGATCAACTTCATATTCGGTCTTCTCGCCCTTTTTTGAGGACGAAAGATGTGGGCCTGAAAATCAGTTGGAGGACGAGAGCATCGGTACGATGCTTCAGCTGAAACAACCTACAGGACGAACCTGTCGAATTTTGAAAAAAAACCCTGAGGACGAGAGCATCATACCGATGCCGAATAGAAAACCCCCAAATGGACGAAAGCATCGTAGTGATGCTGATTCATTTTTTCTCATTTTGGTTTATTATTTTCAATTATGAACCATTGGAATCGAGCAAGAAAAAAAAAATTCTTACCCCCCATCAAAATTTGATGGTTTACGTTTCAAGGTATGTAGGATCCGAAACTGCAATAAAAATATTTCTGTCTGTCCGCCGTACGCCGTACGCCGTACGGGCCACTTATCTTAGTTACCATGAAAGAAAATTGATGAAATTCGGGTTATAGGTTCCGTTCGGGGTCTAGTTGGTCCTCGAAGCTCGACGTTACTGTCAGTCATCTCTAAGGGGTTCAAAATAGGGGTTGAAATTTTCAGAACGCCGTATCTCAAAAACTTTAGATCGAAGGGTATGGTTTTTTTTAAGTTATTAAATTTGTCTTGAGCTAAACAATTTTTTAAGACCACCCGGAGCACTGTACGTCCAGCCGTTCGTGTGCACCAAAAAGCTTTGTCAACACGATCGTGAATCAAACGGTATAAATCCGGCCGGGATTTCATCACTAAGGTTCAATAAAACTACAATTCACAATTTACAGGGATATTTTTTAACAAATGTTAAAAATGAGAGGTACAAGCGTTCATCGAAACTACAATTGTGGACTTGTAAGAGCAGGTGAATTTTAACAATTCTACAGGTAGATTTCGCCTGTTCTACAGGCGTTCATCAAATTTCTGACAAGTTTACAAATGTACAATTTATTGTAAAAACGGACTACAATTTAACATAGCTCCATTCTCCTGTTAAAAGCTAACAAGTGAGCCTGCAATCGCGATTAGTCCGAGTTGCTGTTGTTTTTTTCCCCGTTTTATTCATTCATTTGTGTCATGATGTGGGATAGGTACTTCATCCGATGAGGAAACTGTAGTTGTGAGGAGGCGTCGACGTCGCATTTTCCGACCACGTATTAATACAAATTTTCAGCAACTCGACCTTACCTTCTCTCTTATTCATTTCAAAACGATGTATAAGTAAAAATTGAATAGGTAACAACACAAAACTTCGAACGTTCGATGGACGACGGTCGCCGAGTCCGAACATAACCTGTAACCTCCAAGGGAAGGATACATTGTAACTTTCGCCTGTACAATTGTACACTTGTTGAATTGTATAACAATGTTTTATAAAACGCCTGTACTTGTATACTTGTTATTACAGGCCCGTAAAACTACAGGACTTGTTTAATTGTTTACTTGTAGTTGTAGTTTGATGAAAAACGCTTGTACTTGTACACGTTTGGCATTACAGGTCCCTGTACTTGTGAAATTGTTAAATTGTAGTTGTAGTTTTATTGAACGGGGCACTGATTGTAATCAAGGATGGCTGTATGAAGCCGAGTTGTTTGTTCTACGATAATTATTTCATTTGGCAAGTGATGACTTATTGGATTTTGTTGGTAGGTACTTCTGAAACTTAAACAAACGTTGAAGTATTATTGATGGGTAAATTATTAAACAATGGCAAATTATTACACACCGGCAAATTATTACACAACGGTAAATTATGACACCACGGCAAATTATTACACAACGGTAAATAATTACACAACGGCTCAACTATCCAGAAGGGGCTGGATTTTGTTGATAGGTACCTTTGCAACTTGAACAACCGTTGAAGTATTATTGATGGGTAAATTATTACACAATGGCAAATTATTACACAAAGGTTAATTATTACACAACGGCTCATCTACCCAGAAGGGGCTGGATTTTCTGGATAGGTACTTTTGCAACTTGAACAACCGTTGAAGTGTTATTGATGGGCAAATTATTACACAATGGCAAATTATTACATAACGGCAAATTATTACACAACGGTAAATTATTACACAACGGCTCATCTACCAAGAAGGGGCTGGATTTTGTTGATAGGTACCTACTTTTGCAACTTGAACAACCGTTGAAGTATTATTGATGGGCAAATTTTTACACAACGGTTCATTACTCTATCTCCGTAGAAGGGGAACCTATACAGGAAAATTATTACACAACGGTTTAGGTAGGTACCTAGTAACGAGTACGGGGTTAGGTACTATCCTACGGAGAGTCCGCGATCTAGGTAGGTACTTCTACACATGTAATATGTGTAGAATATTACATGTTATATTATATAGACGGATTATCTATACAGAGAGCTGTGATCTGTAACAGAAGGGTATTCTGTACAAAATAATAAACCGTTGTGCAGGGATTTGCAGCGTTTTTATTTTACTATAATTTATTTTCGACTCCTTGAATGCACGACAAGTTAATTCAGATAATGATAAATCCGGTCGAACAATTTTACCCCAATAGAGCCAATAACTCCCGCTTCAGGTGCTCAAAGTTAAGCTGTTAGCTGTTACTGTGTTTATTTGAAGAATCAAACAGCGACCGTGAATGAGCCTTTGTCAAATGAAATTCGTTAATAATTATGTTGTTCCACGCAATACACATTCGGGACTACAACTCTTCGTGCAGGATCTGCAGTTAGCCGAATCAGCGGAAAACTACACGATTTCACTGCGAGACCTGCCCAGGGAACCCTGCTCTGCACCCAGGACTTCAAAGAAAAACGGAGTTACAGCTATTGTTTGTTACTAACGATGGTTTGATCACCGAAACCGGTATAACAGTGTTTTTCGCGTTTTTTAGTGTATTATTGGAAACAGACTATTTTTTCATTTCAATAACTCCGTTTTTCTTTGAAACGGGTTTCCACGATTTCGGCGCGAGTGAATTAGTTCGTACCCAGGACTTGTTTTGAGAGGTAAATTCAAAAAAGTTTTGCCATGTTCCTAAACTTTCATTAAAACATTTTATATAGTTCAATCATCAAATTAATCATTCGTAATTTATCATTCTTATTAGCAGAAAAGAAGATAGTGAAAATGTTGCTTCTGAACCAAGTCACGTTTATACAATGAATAGTAATATTTCAAATTCAATATAAATCTTTTAGACGTCGAAATAGAATTAAGTATGCTCATCAGTGAACGCTATGAAGAAAAAATAATAATTGTTTCAATTTTTTTCAACAAAAAAATGATGATTTGTACTGGTGATTCAGAATCAATTGGGAACACCATTTTTCCCTCGTCTCAAAGAAGGTTGGCGCCAAAATATTACTCGTCCAGTGGATACTTTAGAATTCAGCATCAGACCGATGCTTTCGTCCACAACAGGAAAATGAGGAAACAGATGATCGTCCCATGGGGAGTTGGGAGGTTAGCCTCGGTACGATGCTTTCGTCCTCAAAAGGTTAAAAACATGAAAGACTAAGCCTTACACGGTCATGATCACTAAAAACCCAAAAAACCTAGAAAATCCCTATTTTTACACCCATTTTTCACCCGTAACACCCCTGGGTGTACCGATCGGGCTGCCGAGCTTAGGAGCATCACTAGGAGCAAAATGTGTTCCCAAATGAGGACCCAAACTGAGTGCAGAAGAACGACGATTTTAGACCAAAATTTAACGTAAATTAAAGGCTCAAACTTCGTTAAGAACCTCAATTTTCCACTCATTGGTCAAAATCGACTTCATATTCGGTCTTCTCATCCTAAAAAACATGGAAAACGAAACCTCAAAAGCTCATGTTACTAAAACACGAAAAACACAAAAACACCTACTTTTATTAAATTATTTGTAAAAATACTGGAGCCTAATTCGTGTTTTTGGGGCCCAAAATTGGAGGAAACCATCAAAAATAGCCATTTCCATAATAATTGCACATGAACGAAACAATAAATGAAAAGCCAACATTTCTGTAGGTACGTCCAGTAGAATAATAAACCCATGTGACAAGGACTTTGCTGCGTTTGGTTTATTATAACAATGGTTGAGTATAGTAACTCTGGTTTATTATGATAAATAACTTCTATACCAACGCTAGAAGTATCAACAGGTGACTCAGGATAATTAATGGCATTATCTATTATCAAAGACAATTTGCCAAAATTGGTGGAAACCATCAGAAATAGCTATTTCAATTATTGCACATGAAAGAAACAATAAATGAACAGCAACATTTCTGTAGGTACGTTCATTAGACCCATGAGACAAGGACTTTGCTGCGTCTGGTTTATTATAACAACGGTGGATTATAACAACTTTGGTTTATTATGATAAACAACTTCTATACCAACGCTAGAAGTATCAACAGGTGAATCAGGATAATTAAATGGAATTATCTATTATCAAAGACAATTCGCCAAAAATACGAGCTTAATTCGAGTTTTTGGGGGCCAAAATTGGTGGAAACCATCAGAAATAGCTAGTCCATTTTGTGCACGTGCAAGAAACAATAAATGTATTTGGAATATTTCTGTAGGTATGTGTCGTGCTATCCTCCCAGAACCACAACTCTACGATGTGAAAATTAATATCTCGCCAAATAAACTTAGAAGTGGGGACGGAAGTCGCAGGAGAGCTGAGGGACAACCTGGGGATCCCCACCATCCACCACTAGCTGGAGGAGGGGGGAGATGGCTTCCAGGCCTATAAATACTCGCCTCCTTCCCCTTTCTAACCATTCTACTCTCTCCTCTAGTCGCTGACTCTCTCCTCCTTACCTCATCACTCTCCTTACCTAAAAGATCTTGGGCTTGGTGGTGGTCCGCCCATAACCAAACCGAGCACATCCCCCCTCGACGCTGCTCTTAGTGGATCTGCGTCAAATTTACATTCACTACAGCATGTGTTATTTTATTTATTCAAATCGTGATGTTGGAAATAGGTCCAATGAAAAACCTCTAATTAACCAACCCGTCTTTGCCACAACCACTGAAGACCGGGAAAGCTGATGTGGGAATTGGAGTTTATGATCTCTGAGCCTAGGATGCAGACTACGACGCGGCCCAGGGAGCACAAGAAGCGGAAAAAGAGCTGATTGCGTGAGTCGGCGCCTGGGTTTTTCAAGGAATAATAAGGCAGAAGCAACCCTTACTTCAGCCCTCCATGATGTGGTGCTTGAATAAATGCTTGACGATAAAAAAAGATGGCTCTGCACAAAGGACCATCTTCCTTTCCCCAATTATTCCCAACTTATCTGGGGTGGAGGTAGGTGGAGTGGGAGGGCTTTTCTCTCGGAACGGGATTCAGGGAGCTGCTACACGAACCTTCTTGAGGGATCTTATCAGTAATACCTCCTGTAGCAGGCGCCGGCGAAACTTCAGGAGGACGGTTCGATAGCTTCTTTAAGTAGGCAATTATTACGACTAATACGGTATTTTGGTTTCGTGAAATCAAAAACTCTGCAAAGTTCTTGTCAGGTGGGTAATGATTTTACTTTACTTCTTGTATATGAAATAGGAATAAAGGAATTGCTTAAGGACGACAGAGGACAGTGCAAACGATCAATAAGGAAATGCTTAAGGTACCTTTCGACGTACCTCGGTTTTTCTATTTATTTAGGCCCGAAAGTTAAGATTTCACTTTACTTATTGTCTATGAAATAGGAATAAAGGGAACGCATAAGGATGACTTAAGCATTTTTGCTTTATCACTGACTATGAATAGCCCAAGTAGCCATTGCTTCCTTATTTGTTCACTTAAGCATTTACTTTTAATTAAGTGAGGACTGTGAATGCCGCCCTTACATGACAGAACAAGTATGCTTTTTTACTCCTGGGGTAAAATGCAGAAAAATCCGATTTATCGGTCGGAATACCTATTATTAAATATCCGTTTCATGTAGTAAATTAGCTCTATAAATATAACGTACTGGTTGAAGATCACACGTAGCTGGAGAGCTGGAATTGGTGTGGTTTGACTCAAAATTTTATTCTCTAAACCCAAGGTGCGGCGGTGGCAGTGACATAACTAATTAACTCTCCTGGGTCCTAAACCAACTGAGTAGGTACTGCCAGACCCCCATAGTTGCGCTTAGTTACCATACGGAGTTGAGTAGTGCGCTACCATCAAATAGTTATAGCTCATAGGTACGGGCCGATCATAAAACGGGTATGTCCGGGGAGGGACTGACTGAAACGATACATACAACAAGTGAGGAACAGCCCTTGAACAGTTCACAACGACTCCAGGCGGCCAACCCCTTCGAAAACACTAAACTAAATCGGTGGTCAAAGTGGGCATCAGGTTGTGGGCCATTTGAACGAGGAGACCCTGATTGGTAGTTAGAATCGAGGGTTTGGAGTTGGGCTAATGACGAGGTAATGATAGGATGGTATTAGGAGGTAAGGGGCCATTGACCAATCAGCGAGAGGACCACACTATTTCCTCTCTCGAAGCTCCTCCGACAGATTACCTCGGACCAACCTGTAATTACAGGCTGAACAATATTATAGGCCAATCGGCAGTTCCGTGTCTTCCGTGTAGTTTCACCCGGACCTCAAACTCTAAGGTTTCTGTAACACTGGACCGCCCGAGGGGAACCGTATCAACCATAGGATGAGCCGAGAAATTAGCGCACTCGATATAAATTACACTTAATTAACCCTTGAACGGAATATACCGAAGTCGTGAAAAAAAGTGTGAAAAACGCAACAAGGTCCTTAGCACAAAGGTTTGTTATTCTACTAGACATACCTACAGAAATTTTGGCTGTTCATTTATTGTTTCTTTCACGAGCATTAATTTGAATAGCTATTTTTGATGGTTTGCACCAATTTTGGCCCACAATTACATGAACTAGGCTCCTACTTTTAGGTTTATTATTTTCTATAACGAACCATTGGAACCAAGCATGGAAAAAAGAAGAAGAAAAAAAAAGTATCTCCCCCCCCCCCCCCCCCCCGCAATTTGATGGTTGACGTTTCAAGGTATGTAGAATCCGAAAGTGCAATGAAAAATTTCTGTTCGTCCGCCGTACACCTTACTGAGCAATTTTCTTAGATACCATAAACCGAAATTGACGAAATTCGGTTTATAGGTCCCATTTGGGGTCTCGTTGGTCCTCGAAGCTCGGCGTTGTCAGTCACTAAGGGGTGAAAAATAGGGGTTGAAGTCCCCAAGACGCCGTTTTATCGAAATTGTTTACAATTTTAAATAGTTCCCCAACTATTTAACCACCCGGAGCACGTCCAGCCGTTCGTTCACAGTAAGGCCCAGAAGTTTGCACCGACTTGCTTCTTCCAACAGGAGGATGAATGAAATTGTATACATTCAGCACAAATATCATCAATAGGGACGTGCTAACAATCGGGAATTGGCCCGAGATCATCATTGCTAGGGAGCACATGATTATAATCACGGAGTATGGAAGTCGAGTTGGTGTTTCTGTGATATTATTTCATAGGTCATTCGAAAAATGATGGCTCTTTTGGAGTTTGTTGATAGGTAGTGAAACTTGAACAAAGGTTGAAATTTTATTTATGGGTAAATTATTACACGTTAAATTATTACACAACGGTTCATTATACCATCTACGTAGAAGGGGCTGGAGTTTGTTGGTAGGTACTTTTGCAACTTTTTTCACTCCGTATTATCAATTTCCCCTCAGAACTTCATTATTTGCGTTTCTTTTTGCCATTTTAGTTACTGCTTGTCATCGACAGAATTATTTTAGCAACATTTAACTCGTGATTTAGGTAGGTACCTAGTAACGAGTACGGGGTTAGTTAGGTACTAACCTAAGGAGGTCTGCGACCTACATAATATGTATAGAATAGTATTACATGTATTATAGAAGGGTTGTCTATACAGAGAGCTGCGATCTGTAACAGGAGGGTATTCTGTACAAAATAATAAACCGTTGTGCAGGGATTTGCAGCGTTTTACGAATTATCTCCGAACATTGATAGTGCCATTTAATTGTCCTGATTCACCTGTAGATACTACTTATAGTGTTATTATACAAATTTATGACGATTACAGACCATTATCCAGGTTTTTGACCCATAAAAAAATAAATACTGGGAGCTGCACCTTCGTTACATCAATTCACCCCCCTTTTTATACACCCATTTCTCTCCATAACACCCCTGGGTGTTTTCCAATCGGGCTGCCAAGCTTCGGAGCATAACTACGACCCAATGTGTCCAAAATTTGGACCCAAACGGTGTACGGCTGAACGAGGATTTTAGACCAAAACTGAACGTATATGTAATGCTAATACCTCGTTAGAACCTCAATTTTCCACTATTTCGTCAAAATCGACTTCATATTCGATCTCCTCGTCCTAAAAAACATGGAAGTTCATGTTACTATAACAACCAAAACCCCTATTTTTACACCCATTTATCACCTCTAACACCCTTGTGAATATTCCGATCTAGCTGCACAGTTTCGGGATACAACTGGAGCCCAAATTGAGCATGTGTGCGAAAGAGCGAATTTTTTAGACCCAAATTAAAGTAGATATGGATGATACGGCGGACAGACATTGCATTTTTTGAATCTACGCACCTTGAAACGTAGAAGAAAAATTGTTGATGGGGTGTTATAAAAAAACTTTCGCTGAGCGAATACGTAGGTGTATTATTCACAGAATAACAAACAAAAATGAATCTCCACAAGTGGGAGCCCCAGGAACGAAGGCAGGTTTCATCGAATCTCCAGACCTCTTCTGCCCCCTTGTCGTGACAACGTTTTTATATTTTAATATCCGGCCGAGTGGATACTACCATATTGGACTTCCCTACTTCACCCTCCGGGAAGGCAAAAAAAAAGCTCTGAAAAGGCTTAAACCTTCCGGAAAAGCGCAATAAGAATCCGCCTCTACATCATCTCCCTTCGCTCCCATGTATTAAGCCTCTAATTGAGCTTTGCTGAAGGGAGCAAAACCCTTGCATTTTATTGGATTCTACGAGGTCGGGAAGTACATAAGGGTAAAAAAAACCACATTAAATCATGTTATACCTGCACCATCAGGGCTCTTAAAGCTCGCATTTCCCAACCGCCCGCATTTTCCGGTATTGTATTTTTTCATTGCGAGAATACTTCAATAGGATCGTACAGTGCTCGGGTGTTCGTTACACCTCCCCCCTCCCACCATTATCAATCGCTCATTACACCGGGAAAACGATGCAAACTATTACACAATGGTTTATTATTTACCCGTACAGATGCTCCTTGTAGTGAATGCATAGGTGACGTACATGCACTACGGGTGGCGTGAGGATAGGTTATGCCCAGTTTGGTTATAGCGCGAGACTACCACCATGCCCGGGATCTTTTAGGTATGTGCCTGGTTTGGTTATAGAGCAGAGTCTACTACCACCATGTCCAGGATCTTTTGGTAAGCGTTTGCCCGGTCTGGTACTAATTTTAAGGATACGCTTGTATACTTACTTATAATTATTTTTTCCCCTTTTAGCGAATTTTCAAAGAAAATGAAGCTATTGCAATGGCTTCGAAATTTAAATAATATAAATTTTTGGAAATTTTCTTCATAGAAATCCGTTTCAGACCATTCTAAAACGATTCCTGAAATTTAACACTTTTTTATATGTATATATATATATATGTGTCACTCCAGACGATAACTCTCGATAGAATTGAGATAAACAGCTCAAATTTGCACAAAAAATCTATCTTGGCAATCGAAAGGCTAAGTTCGAAGATGGGCGAAATTGGCCTACTCTAAGGAGGGTTTTGGCGCATTTAAAGTGCGCAAAAATTACCCAAAAATCCCCAAAATGTTATTACCCAATACGTGACCCCTCATTTTAAAGGTTTTTGCACGCTGAACACGATGGTGGAATCGGATTTTAGATATCTTGATCCGTTCTCAAATTAGAGCATTTAAAGTGCGCAAAAATTACCCAAAAATCCCCAAAATGTTATTTTCTAACAAGTGACCCCTCATTTTAAAGGTTTTTGCACGCTGAACCCGATGGTGAAATCGGATTTTAGATATCTAAATCCGTTCTTAAATTAGAGCATTTAAAGTGCGCAAAAATTACCCAAAACTAGGATAATCTTTAAACTCTTACCCCCCCCCCCACCCCCTTAGAGTGGTCAGATTGAAAAATGTGAGAAGTATTAATTGAAGACGAGAGTTCGAAGCAAAAAAGGGGGAGGCAAACGATTAGTACAACTCCTTGAATTTCCCATTTGACATATAATTGTTTTGATACCTTCATAGATAGACAAGTTCCGGCCCACGTATTACTAGAAGGAAGACGAAAGAAAAAATCTATTTCAAATTATTCAATTTAGGTACTAACAGTAGGAGGAAGAAGTTTTCCTTTATTCAAAACCATAGCCATTAATTCGAATATTTCTTTGAAAATTCGCTCATTAAGTCATGCTGCATGACTGGTTTTTTTATATTTCGTAGCGGTAAATCTACAGTCTTTCGTATGTATTTTTTTCTACAAATTTTCAATTATTTTGTTACCTTGTTATATTTCGTAGCTGTAAATATAATTTAGTCTTTCGTATGTATTTTTTTCTTCAAATTTTCAATTATTTTGTTACCATGTTTTTACTCATGTCCCTGATTAGATTTTTTTTCTGGCTTGACCATGAAAATTATTTTCATTACTATCTCCAACAAGTTCTAATTTTAAGGATACCTTCTGTACTTTACTGAATAAATAAACTAAAATAAATGAAAACTGGGTTTCACTTTCAAGTGATGAGGCAATTGGCAAGCTCAAAGAAGTAAGGCAGCAAAAATGACCAGAACGCTCTCTATCTGTCATCTAGGTTGCATTACGTCCCATTAGCTAGTGCTGGTATCACACGAGCGCTAATTGCGCATGTTCTGAATCACCCCGTGCTCGTAATTACCCAAACTGACCATATTATGTTGTTTTCATTATATCTCTAGGGAAACATGAAAATATGTTTTCGCCGTGCCAAATCGACTGTACCGTGCGAGAGAGAAGACGAGACGAAGGAGAGGAATGAAAAATATATTTATACAGATGAAATGAACAGAAAAACGTTAAAGGGGAGATCCGTAAATTGAATCCGTCAGTTGGAAAAACCCTCGTCTCCATATTTTGATTACTCTGTCGAAAAAAAAAATCTACTTTTATATTTTCCATTCCGTGGGCAAACCCGTCTCTCATCTATGAGCAATTAATTTATTGAAGGTAAAAAAAAAAAAATTGCAAGATATGTTCTCCCACTCGGTCCAATTGAAAAAGCGTTTCGGCTAAAAATCGGGAGGGCGTTTTTTTTTTTTTTCTCTCTGTATTTACAGAGTGACTTTTCTGTACTGATTGTAGGCTTCCAATTCAACGTTGGAGGAGAAATCAGTGAAAGCTGTGGACCTTCCTCACAATTCAACGGGCATGAGAGTGTTATATGTTTGGTTCGGTCGTTACAGGGTACCCGGATGCCCTCCGGTCGCCGAAGGAGTTGCTGGCTGAGACTGGGAAAACGACTGAGATCGTCCGTTCGAATCCCAGTCGGTCACACTTCCCAAAAGGGGACCGAAATGATTTTGAAAACACTGCGATGTCCTTTGTCAGAAGGGTTTGCTGTTGTATTAGACGTACCAACAGAAATTCTGGAAATAAATTTTTGTTTCTTTGGTTTGCAACAATTGAAATGGCTATTTTTTACGGTTTCCACCAATTTCGTCCCCCAAAAACACGAATCAGAAACACGAATCACGAATCAGGCTCGTATTTTTGATAAATTTTCTTTGATCATTGAGTGCCATTTAATTTTCCTGATTCACCTATTGATACTACCCTTCTACTGTTGTCATACAAATCCCAGGGTTTTGACTCATAAAAAATGAATTTTGGGAGCTCAACCTTTTTTAAAACGTCAATCTTCACTCTACTGTCAAATTCGACTTCATATTCGGTCTCCTCGTCGTAAAAAACATGGAAAACGATATTTTACAAGCTCAGGTTGGGGTAAAGTACCCGAATTCCGACACTGCTCCTAATTCCGACACCTCAACTTCAACTTGAAGAAATAAGGCTTTAGATTATGGTAGAAATTCGAACTTCCCTACGAAATGTCAACAAAATATTCATTTTCGATGTTGGTAGCAGCTGACGAATATTTTCCAGTCGTGCGTCGAGAGTTCGGTGGCATCCACCGTTTTCCTTATCAGTTCGGCGAAGGAAGTAAGTTGACTAGTTAAGGTTTATCACATAGTAACTAGCAGTATCACTCGAACCATTCTGTTATTCCAACTAAATGAATGTTGTAGATTCATGATTCATTATTAAAATTGCTCTATTCGGGTAAGATTAGAAGGTTAGGCCCGTAGGCATTAGGAACACTGATATCAAGTTGGTTCCTAATTCTGGCACCCTGTCGAAATTAGGAAATAACACCCAACAGGTCGTGAGCCTTATGAGTGAATTGGGTTTTTCGTGAGGTTTTGTTCTGTGGTTGAATCATTGATTTCCTGCAACAGGAACCTAATTTCGACATCATTTTCCCCATGTGAGAAAAATATGTTCTTAATACCGACAGGTCCTGTTCCTAATTCCGACATTTCCTTTCTAATCTTAGCATACCTAATATTTGAATGATTTATTCCATAACAAATTAATAATTAGATAATGTTGTGGAGGGTTTCTGAATATCCTCCTAGCCTATGATGACACTGAAGGATTTTTTAAATTATTTCAGGTGCCACAATGCCTCCCCAAAAACGAGCATCCAAGTACAAGCCGGAAGATCTTCAAAAAGCAATGGACGACGTTTCAACTTATTGTATCTAGTATGTTAATTGTTATTTGAACTTTCATTTGTTCCTTTATCGTTCCACATTCCTAAACCTATTGTATCGAAGTTAATAGGTACCAAATACCTATTTTAGGTTGAGACTGATGGCCATATTACAACTGCGATTCCAAGTTAGTCTTACATTCTTACTCTAGCTGTTCTACCTCGTGGTGACTGATAGTTTAAGGACAATAATGGCTTTACTACACATGCAATGTGTCAAATATTTGTTAACAAAGCATTTCTGATGAAGTTTCGATTTTTTGGTGCATTTCTTTCTAGTGCGGATATTAGGTACGCGGAGTGCCGGCATTAGGAACATTCCCATCTGAAGGTGTCGGAATTAGGAGCGAAAACACAATTTTGAAATTTAAATATTAAAATTTGAAACGCAATCAATTTTGAATGTTTTACTAGTGCATTTTGTAGAGGAGATCCTGATGAACATTTTTAGCTAATTAGGATGTCATTTTGTTGGAAAATGACAAACACAGCTTGGAATATATGGAAAAAATTCCTTAGTGTCGATATTTTACCCTACTAAAAGACCAACAACAAAAAAGTTTACCCCCATTTTTATCACACCGATCAGGCTTCAAATTTCGGGATACAACTAGAGCCCAAATGATACCATGTGTGCGAAAGAACGAATTTGTTAGACCGAAATTAATGCAGACATGGATACGGCGGACGGACATTGCATTTTCGAAGCTACGGAACTTCACAAGTAAAATAAATAAAAAATTGAGGGGGTCTTATACAAACTGCTTGCTGAGCGAATACATAGGTGTATTATTCACAGAGTAATAAACCAATAAGGTTGAGCCCAACCCTACCCGACCCGAGTTGATGAAATTCACGCAAAATGTCGGAAGCCGTCGTGGGAATTTCTAGCAGAAAATTCAAATTCCAGCGTGACGTTGAATCTGAAAGTGGATGATCTTCTTAAATTGAATATGCACATCGCGATCACACGATAAAACGTTGAATTTGATCGTTACCTAAATATCAGGTACATTCACTCGTCCCTATGCACGTGTGAATGAAAAACTATGAAGGCAAGGCGGAAAGATTCATCGTATAGGTATTTCAAGGGTATTGCGTGGGTACAGAACGAAGAATTCACGCACAAGGGTTCCATGAATACAGCCAACAACATGAGCCGTAAGTGGACGAATTTGTTTCTCCTTTGTTTTCCCATTTTATCTTGAATTATTCCTATTTTTAGCTGTAAATGGTTATCGCACCAAATCGGAAGATTCTCTACGCAGAAGACTCAACACTGTCGATGGTTGATGCCAGATCTGATGGACGTGAAGCGGAAGACCGAGGAATCAGTTGCTAAGATCTGTGACTTGTTCCTCAGAAATCGCCTGGGCGATATTTGAGTCTAAAACCGGTGAGAGAAAAATCGAAGTCCTTGGACTTCGATATCTCTCGGGTATCGAGAATAATCCAGATCAAGTTAGAACTTTGTGTCAGAGTGCAACAGTGGGGGGTGGACCCTCCAGTCCACCCCCTCCTAGACCAGCGAGATTATCACCGGTTAAGAAGGGATATCGATAAGGCTTCCCCAAACCGATCCCGTCTCCACCGGAAGAAAAAAATGTATCGAGAACAGCCCACACTGTTACACTCCTCCCCACGACATACTTCTGGGTAGCAGAAGTATGAGAGGGAAAAGGGGAACGAGAAATAGTATGAAGTTCTGGTTCAGGAAAAGACATCTGAACAACTTCAAGGTGACTAACCTCCATCGTAATGGTAGTACCTCAATAATACTTTACTGGTGGAGAACAAAGTTCCTAAATACCAGTATTGGCGGATACTGTTGTCAGAGGTTGTTGTACAGTGAATTGTGCTCATCTGGGCAACCTCTAGGTGACCAACCTCCATCGTTGGGATGGAACAACTATTGAGACTTGTCAACTGGGACATGGCATCAATTGCCTTCCAATGAGCTCAGTATATTTCAATTATATTGACACTCTAAAGAGGGGAAAGGGGGTGGGGAAGCCAATAGATGTATGTATTGTCAAAGGGACAGGTTGCTAGTAAAGGCTTCTGGGAAACCTTTGGGCTTATCCTTCTGGTAAGCCCACAAAAAGTGGATGAATTATGGTGAAGTGCTCAGCGCATACTACCGAACCACACTCTGCTACCATGTGACAGAGTGTGACTGTGGGGGTGGACCCTCGAGAGTCCCCCTCCTAGACCAGTGAGATTATCACCGGTTAAGAAAGGATATCTGTCGTGGTATCCTCCCAGAACCGCTCCTTGTAAACTCGCAAATATTAGATCTCGCAAATAAACTCATAGAAGTGGGGACGAAAGACGCAGGAGCACCGAGGAACCCAGTGGGGTTCCCCACCATCCTCCACTAGCTGGAGGATGGAGGGAGACAGCCCTCAAGGGCTATATAAACTCGACTCCTTCACCTTTCTAGCGATTCTACGCTCTGATTCTACCCTCCCCTCTAGTCGCTGACTACTCTCTCTCTCCTCACTCCTCCTCCCTCCTTAAAAACCTGTCGCAGTGGTGACATCTGGTAGTGTCGAACCTTTATCGGTGACATCTGCTAGTGTGGAACCCGCCGGGCACATGCATCCAAAAAGATCCCGTTGACATGGTGACATCTGATAGTGTGGAACCTTTACTGGTGACATCTATTAGTGTGGAACCCTCCGGGCACAACCTCATGCCGCCCGTAGTGAATTATCGCTATACCAATTCACTAAAATATTGCTTAGGCTTCCCCAAACCAATCCCGTCTCCACCGGAAGAAAAAATGTATCGAGAACAGCCCACACTGTTACAACTTCGGGAGTACTCGTGGACCCAAAGCTGAGCCGGGAAGTCCACTGTGAACGACTGGCCTCTTCCTTGACAGGCATCGCATGTCTGCTCCGTCCGACTCACAGAGAACCTCCCACAATCTGCAGTATCGTCGGCATATTCCGCGGTTTTCCAGAGCAAAGCACGATATTGCACTATTTGCTGGGGTCACTCGCCACATAGTCAACTGATTTACAGCAGCCAAAGGACGGCAATGAGGCCCGTTGCTGGTTCCGCCTATCGGAGTCATTGCCGAGACGTATTTTTGGACCTCGAAGTCATGATATATGTCCATAAAAACGTTGATGATTTCCCGCACCCGTCCCATTCGTACAGTACATGAAACGTCTGCCAATTCGAGTAGGCAGCATAGCTTCCTCACTTGAATGACATGAACGTATAGAATAGTTGGGCAGCTTCATTTTGATACGGGGCCATCTGCGATCCAACCCGAGTGTACCCTCAAAATTGCAGCTCTCTACGACTATTTTTCACGTAGTTAGAAGCGTTACAAGGAAACGGTCAACATTTCATAATCGCGCATGCGCAGACGAATGAAAGTCATGTGCAATTATCATAGTGTTATTCCTGATCGACCCTCCGAATTTGAACTCATTTCGACAATATTTAAGGTAGTTACGGGCGTTTCGAGTATTTCACGTTTGTGCATGCGCAGACGAGATTTCCATGATTTGGGGATGGGATCATCCGCGATCAAACCTGCGTATACCCTCAAAATTTCAGCTCTACGACTATGTTTCGCATAGTTGGAAGCGTTACAAGGAAATCGTCAACATTTCATGTTCGCGCATGCGCGGACGAAAGTTAAATTACGATTCCGGTGAAATACATTTGGAACTATCAAAGTATTATTCCTGATCGACCCTCCAGATTGGAACTCATTTCAACGATATTTACCGTTGTTATGGGTGTTTCAAGTATTTCTCGTTTGGGCACGCCCAGACGAAAGTTACAGTACTTTTTCAACGACTTTTGAACAGGATCATATGTGACCCAACCCGCACGTACCCTCCAAATTTCAGCTCATTTCGACCATTATTTTGGGTAGTTATGGGCGTTACAAGGAATTACCACATACAGACAGACACGGAACCAAAAACGTTCCTCGATGTCTGAAAAGCAAAATGGTCGGAGAAATTTTCATTTTGGAGGACATACACTTTTGTTTACTCATTCACGAATCCAAGGCTTGAATTCGCTTGCACTGCCGTCATCCCGTCTACAGGTCAGTAAAAATTCGAAAAACTGCTGGGGAATCAAGTTTTTCAATGCTCTGCCACAGTATTATACGACAAGAAAAACACAATATTGGTTTATTATTTTCAATAATGAACCATTGGAATCGAGCATGAAAAAAAAAAATTCTTACCCCCCCTCAAAATTTGATGGTTTACGTTTCAAGATATGTAGAATCCAAAACTGCAATAAAAATATTTCTGTCTGTCCGCCGTACGCCGTACGGGCCACTTTTCTTAGTTACCATGAAAAAAAATTGATGAAATTCGGGTTATACGTTCCGTTCGGCGTCTAGTTGGTCCTCGAAGCTCGACGTTACTGTGAGTCATCTGTAAGGGGTTCAAAATAGGGGTTGAAATTTTCAAAACGCCTATACCATTTTTTTATGAAAATATTTTTACGGTTTTAAATAGTTCTTGAACTTGCGAGTTTTTTAAGACCATCCGGAGCATCGTACGTCCAGCCGTTCGTTCACAGTAAGGCCCCGAAGTTTGCACCGACAGGCATTTTCGACTCCAGTGTGAATGAAATTGTATACAATCCAAACCAAATCTCGTAACCAGAGACGCGCCCACAATAGGAATTTGTGAATACGGCCAATCATTGGTAGGGATCACCTGATTATATTGGCGGAGTATGAAGTCGAGTTGGTTGTTCTGTGATATTATTTAATTTGAAAAATGATGGCTCTATTGGAGTTTGTTGGTAGGTAGTGAAACTTGAACAAACGTTGAAGTATTATTGATGGGTAAATTATTACTACGGTAAATCATTACTCAACGGTAAATTATTACACAACGGTAAATTATACCATCTACGTAGAAGGGGCTGGAGTTTGTTGGTAGGTACTTTTGCAACTTTTTTCACTCCTCATCAACAATTTCTTTTCAGAACTTCATTATGTGTGTTTCTTTTTGTTAGGTACTGTTTGTCATCGGCAGAATTATTTTAGCAACATTTAACTCGTGATTTAGGTAGGTACCTAGTAACGAGTACGGGGTTAGGTACCAACCTAAGGAGGGTCTGCGATCTACATAATATGTATAGAATAGTACATATCATATTATATAGACGGGTTATCTATACATAGAGCTGTGATCTGTAACAGAAGGGTATTCTATACAAAATAATAAACCGTTGTGCAGGGATTTGCAGCGTTTTTTTAAAAGGATTTGCAAAGAACTGTTGCTTCAAACCCCTACACCCCTACACTTTTGATGATTAATTTCAAATTCATACAAATTGTTTATAATAAATTATGTGCACTATTTGACTTCACTAACTACCTGATCTGAATTTCTAGTTATCGTTTGTACGTATGAATATGCTGACTAATTTCATATACCTTGCGTGTATCTAGAACGGAAAATAAAATCAATTCTGATTCTGATTCTGATTATTTCTTGTTTATTGAATAGGACGGACAGAGAACCGGGAATGCGCAGGTATTGTTTTAGTCTCTAGTTGATGGAAGCCTATTCGAATTAAACTCCTACAGGTAGGCCCCGCGGCAGAACGGGAAAACCCAGAATTTAATTAGCGTATAGGAAGGGAATTCTCCATAGGCATTTCAAACAATAGGCTTTAGTTTTCCCAAAGCAGGAAACCCCTTCCTTTCCAGCGGGGAGATCCCCCTGTCAACAATACGTTTCCCACCGTGACAACAGACTGAAGGGCGGGTCGACCCGTTCGCTCCATAATCAAGTACAACCACATCAGAGATACAGAGGAAGAGAATGGCCGATGCGATACCCCGAGGTTTGATGCCAATTTGTGAAAAGCTGAGAAGGGTACGGAGGGATACGACCACTCATTGGATTCGACTTCGAAAGCTTGAATCACGAGGAAAACAATACTCACAAACCTGTGACCCACTACCCCATCACACCATGCAGTTGTGGCCAACCGCAATATTAATGCCGTCGACGCAACCAAAGTTGGGTGCATCCATTCAGTTGGGCGGTAAATTCCACCCTTTTTGGACCACGGTTTCATATTTGAAACCATTTCTTTACCTTCGTTTATTAAATCTGAAGAAAGGATTTGGGCATTCTGTCGGTGTTGATCCTGTAATGTAGCATCTTGAGATAGTGTGGCAACAGTGTCTTACTATTGATAACCAGAAGAAGAAGAAGGAAGTCAGGTTATCACTCCCAAAACGTGATGTACTGCTGATGGTTGGTCGACTTCTATGTCAGGTAAGTTTCAGTTCATTTATCACTTTTAGCAATTAGTTATTCCTTCAAACTTTTGTACTTGAATCATTGAAATTAAGGTGTTCTCTGTTGAAATGACAAGTTTTCAACCGGAGTTGTGATATCATCAGTGAGATATCAGCACTTTTATAATAGTTTCATTTTTGAAACCACGGGACAGCCATGACTTTGGCATAGTTTCATTTTCAACACCTTGGGAAGGGGTGTGCATTGATGTAGTTTCATTTTCGAAACCATGAGACAGCTGTGTATTTATGTGGTTATATTTTTGGCACTTTGGGAAGCCGTGCATTCATATGGTTTCACTTTTGAAACCACGGGATGATTATCTATGCATCCAGGTGTTATTATCTCTCTCGGATTGTGTTTCAGATGTACCAACATGCCCTTGTACCATCCCAGTCATAAATCTAGGGCCGAAGCAATTTTAGCGCTTGTCCCCAAACGTGCCCTGGACTCAGGAGGTGAATCAGATGAGGAGGAGGACAAGCCCATCAGCGAGGATGCGCTGAACCAACAAATTCAAGATTGCGGAGAACCAGTTGCTGATGCCAACGAAAATAGTGGTTCATGGTATGGTGATGTGTATCTAGAAGAAGATGGTTATGACAGCAACGGTCCACAACCCGAGCTGCTTAGTACTGAGTTTGATGCAGCTGACCCTCAACCAGACTCATCATCAGCCCTGGACCAAGCCCCAACACCCCATCTGCTGTCTGATCTGGATGCAGTTGGCCCTCAGCCAGGCCCATCCTCAGCCCCAGCGTCCAAGCCCCAAAACCCCGACCCAGACCGGCTCAAAGAAAAGGAGGAGAAACAAGACTGCCCGCAAGAGAGTTGTTACTGTCCAGCACCCTGCAAAATCCCCAGTTGTCCTGACAATTTATTCAATTACTTCTTTACTACTGTGTTCATACCTTTGTAACTAGGCAGCGAATCATTTAGATGATAGTAGACTCCAACGAGTCATTTCCTAATGAAGTTGTGATTTTTGATCTCATAAATTATTATGTAAGATAAGCTTGATACTAATAAATAAATAATGGTTTATTATACCTACTCGAATCAGACTGATATAGAGATGAAAGAAAGCTGTGATTGATTCTAGTAAGTAATAAATAAGGAGGAAGCTGCAAAAAAAAATATTTTTTGATGTATTTGAAATTTATTTGAGTAAAGATGATCTGAAAAGAAAAATATTATTTATTACTGCACTACACCCTCGTCCCAGGGTTTCGATTATAGGCCACATTTCTTGCTTCGCTGTCCCAGAGTGTCAAATATAAGACATTCTTTCCTCGACCTCCTGCACTGACTGTCCCAGGGTTTCAAACATGAAACTATTTTTTATTGGCCTACTACCCAGCTAGTAGTGCATGGGGATTTTTTTCAACATTTTTCTAGGCCTCTAGAAGGTCTATATTACATGTTTTCATGAAAATTTTCGACGGATAGGAGAAAAAAAATTCTTGGTCCAATAAGGGTTCAAGTCCACCAACGGTCGGTATATTTTGCAGTATCAGTCGGCGGAATCCGCAGAGTTTCAACAACGCAATGCATTTTGGTTTATTATTTTCAATAATGGAACCTCTGGAGTCGAGCATGAAACGTTACGAGGTACCTAAAATCCGAAAATGGAATAAAACGCTGCAAATTATTACACAACGGTTTATTGTTTACTTGCAATATACGTCACTTTCGCGTAGATCACTGTTTTCTATGGTCAATACCTACCCTCGACTCCCCCCAAGAAAGCCCTGAATCGAGAAACATGTGGCAAGTTCGTCGCCTTTTCTGATGACGTAGCAGTAATACGGACAAATAAATCATGGGAGGACGTCCACAAGGATGCAAGTAAAACTCTTACTCAAATACACCAATGGTTCTGCATTAATAGCCTAACAATGAACATTTCTAAGACCAACTACGTTACTTCCACTATAACCTCCGCAGGTCAACCTGATTCCACCAATTTAAAAATCCACAAAGCATCATGCTTAAATTATGGAACATGTAATTGTACTAAGCTTGAGCAAGTCAATAGCATTACCTAGAACTCCAACTAGACCAGCACCTAAAATGGAGGATGCACATAGAGACCCTAGCAAGGAGAATAAGGAAATCGTTTTTCTTTTTCTGTATACTACGAAAATGGCTGTCCAAAAGTAACTTAAAGATGGTTTATTACGCATATTTATGTATACAGTATCCTAATATTATGGTATAGAATTCTGGGGCGGAGCATATGCCCAAACCTTCCGCTCGCTCAATGTTGTGTGCAATTCCCTCATTCGGATCATCACTCGGTCGCATTCCCGAACGCGAATCAATGATCTTTTTAAAAAATTGATTATTCTCCCATCAAGATCGATATTTGTTTATCGCTCCCTGCTTCGTGTACACAAGATTAAAAAATGTCTACCCCACCGCATTGTCTTGCGAGCCACCCGAGCAACATGCGAGGGTAGTCAAATTCTAGTTCCCCGCCCTACCACTGATTTTTTCACAAGACAATTTCCATGGCTGCCTCCCACAATATAAGCCTCACTTCCAACAACCTCACAATCAGATCCGTCGACTAATTCCTTCAAAAAAAGAATTGGCGCATACCTGCTGCAAATGCACAAATCTGACCTGATGCACTGACTTCTTGAATAGGTTTGATCTGTAATTGTAACTGTGTTATGTACTCAGGTAATTACTATCTTGGAATATGGATGGCATAGGTGCTACATACCCATACATATATAATTTGTTTTTCCACTCAAGTTGAATATTGTCTGTAAATGTATTGTTTCCAGCTAAAAGTACATGCTCAATCCAAACTAATATGCTAGTTCAGTGACAACCAGCCCCTGGACGGGTCGTCAAGACCTTAGGGGCCAATTCATGAACTTTATTTTCTCATGTTTCTGTACTTATATTCTTCATTATGTACTAAAATATGTTTTTGAATAAAGAATTGAATTGAATTGAGTACTGAAGCCTGAAGCGGGAATTACAGTTTCACAAAAATGCGGCCAATTCAATAAGTCAATAATTCATATTATTTGTTGTTATTCATGAAGCATATCGTTTGTTCAAGTTACAAAAGTACCTATCAACAAAATCCAAGAGACCCAAAAGATATTTTTTTAAACTGAAATAATGTCACAGACCAATCAACTTCATACAGCCATCCGTCATTTATAAACTTTCAGTTTTCGAAAATCACTCATCCTTTCGCCATTTTTCGAGTTTACCATCCCGTAGCCTACGTCGAAAAAGATCGAAAAATATTCTGAAAGCTTTGGACTCCTAGCAACTATTTAGGATCATACTCGGCCTTCCACCATCCGCATGATGTCGTGGCTGTGGCCTTGGTTGTCAAATTAGTCAATCTGCTTTAACTTGCGAGATATAGCACTGACACAAATTTAATATTTGACAAGTTAATTTAAACTTTTGACCATTAAAGATTGCCAGATCAATTTAAACTTTGGGCAAATCAATTTAAACGTTAGGACAAAAATTAAACTTTAGGCAAGAAATTAATTTTTTACCAGCAACCAGTTTCCTCTTTGATTTTGAATCTTTTCCACGTGGTTTGCGCGAATATCTTTTGTATGGGCAGTGCGAACCTCTACTGAGTGAATACAGCGAGAATCTGTTCGTTCCGAATTTGTATTGGAACCACTTTTCGATTATTAACCAATTTACAATTGGATCAGAGTTCAATCGTAGCTGTCCAGTGGGAAACCGTCGTACTGACAGTTAGAAATAGGCAATTCAGATTCCGCTTCTGAACCTACCGTACGTGGCCCTGTATGAAGACTAGGCATTTATGATAACAGGTATTTCACTCGAGAAGAAAAAGGTATTGATCAGTTACGAATTATGGTTTCTCAGTCAAGGACCCTTTTAAAAAGGGCTGCGTATTCATTCGCTTCGCTCTCAAACAAATGGTCATTCTTTCAACGTCTGAATGTGGAACTGGAATGGGCGTAGGACGTTTCCGCGCAAACCCCCCATGTAAAGCCATTAATGAGGGGGGGGGGGTTCTAATCTCTCAAGCTCCAAAAAATTGCCCGAGCAAAGTGGACTTTTCCGCCCCAAACATTGTTGGTTTACAAACCGCCGCATGTGGGTTCCACGTTGCCCAAGCTTGGTAGAGGGCGGTTCAGCAGTTTGGGCCAACAACTATGTAAAAAGACCTTAAATCGAAGGTGGGCTCGTGGCTGAAGCTGTCCTTCGGAGTGCTGCTCCTTGACCCAAAGAGGGCGGTTCAGCGGTTCGGGCTAACAACTATGTACAAAGACCTTAAATGGAAGGTGGGCTCGTGGCTGAAGCTGTCCTTCGGGGGACACACGAACTGTCACAAATTTTGGGTCCATCTGAAACGCACGAACTGCCACAGTCATTAGAGGGGATTAGAAAGGGTCAACTCGCAAGATAAGAAACCCACGAACTGCCACAAAGGTTCGGTCAGGTAGCCGGTACAAGTCAGGGAAAAACGGGAATTATACTGCGGTTATCCCTCGATGATATTCCTGCTCTACTTGTCTTCTTTTCTGGTATTTTCGAAGGCATTAAACAGTCTTGTTACATACCTAACATTACATTCCACTAATCTATTCAGAAGTCCCAAACAACGTGCTCATTCACGGGATAGTTTCTGGGATTGTCTATCTTTTTTGAGATGCGAGCGCTAGCGAGCATCCAGATCGCTTGACAATGCATTCCACTAATCTATTCAGAAGTCCCAAACAACCTGCTCATTCACGGGATAGTTTCTGGGATTGTTTATCTTTTTTGAGATGCGAGCGCTAGCGAGCATCCAGATCGCTTGACAATGCGAGCGGCGGAATGGGAACTAAACTTCTTGTACACCCACCATCTTGTCTGACTGAACCCTTGTGGCAGTTCGTGGTTTTCTTATCTTGCGAATTGACCCTCCCTAATCCTCTCTAATGGTTGTGGCAGTTCGTGCATTTCATATTTGGTCTAAACGTTGTGGCAGTTCGAGTGCAGCCGTCCTTCGGAGTGCTGCTCCTTGACCCGAAGAGGGCGGTTCAGGGGTTTGGGCTAACAACTATGTACAAAGACCTGCTCCTTGACCCGAATGACGTTGGAGTGGGATTTGAAGCCATCCTGAGTGCCAAGCCTAAATGTCGGCATGTAGGCCTCACGAAATTCTTGAAATATTTGAGCTCAACGTATCTTCGCATTGATGTTTCCTAACCTCTAACGTTGTGGGTTCCATTTTCCGCAGACTTGAACCACACAACGAACGCCTGTGAAAGCTTCAACAGCCATTTCCAAAATGAAAACTACATAAAAATCAATAGTATCTAAACAGCCACATCGAAATCCAAATACAAAATCACGTGGGAAAAACTGAACATTTATTAAGTTTCATGGAAAAGTACAACTCCGACAAGTATGTACTAGAATATTTGAAATCTGTAACCGGGATATATGCCCGTGTTCGACTTTATTTACTATTGTATGATGTTACGTGTTTTCATTTTTGTGGAAATATACAGGCATATACGCTACATTGGGCTATTTTGGGCTGTTTCCAGTTAACCTGGGAGGGCGGAAAGGTCCACTTCGTGTTGGTGCGAAATGGGCGGAAAGGGGTACTTTGACGGAGTAGGGGGGAGAATTTCTGAGCTTTAACGATTGTCGTAAGAGAGATTTGGGCGGAATGGTCAAACTCCCAATCATTTGTTGTTGTTTCTTGAAACATAGCGTTTGTTCAAGTTACAAAAGTCCCAACAAAGTCCGCAAGAGCCATTCTTCAAACGAAATAATATCACAAACAACCAACTCGACCTCATACAGTCATCCGTGATTATAATCAGGCGATCCCTAGCGATGATATCCGGGCCGGATATATACCATTTCATTCACGATCATGTTGAAGAAGGTTTTCGGTGCAAACGAACGGCTGTTCGTACAATGCTCCGGGTGGTCTCAAAAAATTCTTTAGTTCATTCATGCCATTACACGCCTACCCCTGTAAGGCGAGATATTTTCCAGTATTCGCAGTGTTTATCTCAGCGGTTGTTCTTGTTTTGAAGACGGAGCTATAGAAAAATGGAGATCCAAGGACGAGGTCTTTCAACTCGCCGAAATATAATCATCCCAGCCCATCGATAAAGACCTCCGAACAGAGGCAACCAATGGTCGCCCCTAAAATGAGATCGTTAACTTGGAATTACTACCACGTGTGGCATATATGAAGGGCCCTCTTTTGGTTATGAGACGAATAAAGTTGAATGGAGTAGGGGCGGGGGTATAGAGAAAGGAAGGAGTCATCGCTCCCAAGTATCCTAACGGGTAGGGGAAGGGTTTTACCGCCAATCAAAGGAAAAAAGCAACGGTTATTAAAAAGGATATAAATTGGCCCCGAGGCACAATGGGTGTACGGTCGCTTGTTAGGGGGTTAACAGGGCTAGGTTTTACGTCGGTAGCTCCGGGTATAACAAGCTCAGCTGGTCTTCCCTCTACCGCCATTCCATCCGTAGTAGAAAAATGATAATACAATGAGCTACTCGAACTTCTCTTCTAGACACTTTGTCCCCCAGCAGGTATTCGCTTAGCTGCACTGAATGCAAGGATTGTGGGTCTTACGTTTGAGTTGTCAGAGGTTCGATCTCACGCAAGCAAATCAATCAACAAGTTTTTTATTGCAACATCTAATAATGCCAATACAATCGTCAAAGTCATAACAAACAATATATAAAAGGAACAGCATCATCCACAAATTAATGTAGGTACTAGAGCAATGACAAAAACAATCTGTAGCTCATAGTTTCATGTCGAAGAAGAAGTATAGTACAATTCTGCGTCATTTAGTTTAGATCTAAGTTTTGCTGTTATTTAATTTCCAGGCAATTGACGTATAGATACAGGTACAAAACGCTGCAAATCCCTGCGCAACGGTTTATTATTTTGTACAGAATACCCTTCTGTTACAGATCACAGCTCTCTGTATAGATAACCCGTCTATATAAGTAATATGTACTACTCTATACATATTATGTAGATCGCAGACCCTCCGTAGGTTAGCACCTAACCCCGTACTCGTTACTAGGTACCTACCTAAATCACGAGTTAAATGTTGCTAAAATAAGTCTGTCGATGACAAACAGTAACTAAAATGGCAAAACGAAACGCAAATAATTAAGTTCTGAAGGAAAATTGTTGATGTGGAGTGAAATTCTACATACCTTGAAACGTAAACCATCAAATTTTGAGGGGAGGTTAGCACTTTTTTTCATGCTCGATTCCAATGGTTCATTATTGGGAGCAAGCATAGAAGAAGATGTTCCAGTACTCCTGACTACAGAATGTAGGTATCGAAGAAGGGAGAACAGAAAGTGAAAAAACTAACTTTCTCCCTTTGGGGAAAAAGAAAGGATCATGGATATGTCTCTCCCTCACATAACGTCATGATCACTTTTAAAAACATCGTTAATATGGTGGAAATACCCAAGTAATTTAATCGCCTTCAGTTTTCGGGTTGCATTCAACTATTTGAATACTCTTTACGACCTCTTCTTCACAATACGTGGGGTACAGATCAGGTGAGTGGCTCCTAAAACGCAACATGCCGCTCACCACCATCACCATCATCACGACAATCCAAAGTGGGGAAACCCCATTCTCATGATGACGTCACAGCACTTCGTTTATTGAAGCGGAATTTAATGTACGCGAAAAATTTAATCTTCGTGAAGATCACATCAACTTCTTACGGTTAGTACGGTGGAAATTAGATGTGGGAGCCACTCAGCTGATCTGGACCCTGTGCATCGTCAGGATGACGTCCTAAGGAGGCTACATGCCGAATTTCAACTTCTTACGGTTAATAGGGCGGAAATTAGATGTGGGAGCCACTCAGCTGATCTGGACCCTGTGCATCGTCAGGATGACGTCCTAAGGAGGCTACATGCCGAATTTCAACTTCTTACGGTTAATAGGGCGGAAATTAGATCTGGGAGCCACTCAGCTGATCTGGACCCTGTGCATCGTCAAGATGACGTCCTAAGGAGGCTACATGCCGAATTTCCACTTCCTACGGTTAATAGGGCGGAAATTAGATGTGGGAGCCACTCAGCTGATCTGGACCCTGTGCATCGTCAGGATGACGTCCTAAGGAGGCTACATGCCGAATTTCAACTTCTTACGGTTAATAGGGCGGAAATTAGATGTGGGAGCCACTCAGCTGATCTGGACCCTGTGCATCGTCAAGATGACGTCCTAAGGAGGCTACATGCCGAATTTCCACTTCCTACGGTTAATAGGTCGGAAATTAGATGTGGGAGCCACTCAGCTGATCTGGACCCTGTGCATCGTCAGGATGACGTCCTAAGGAGGCTACATGCCGAATTTCACCTTCTTACGGTTAATACGGTGGAAATTAGATCTGGGAGCCACTCAGCTGATCTGGACCCTGTGCATTACGGTTAATAGGGTGGATCTACCTAGCCTTCACTTTTCGAGTTAATAATAATCTAAAGTGCTCCTACCATGTCGCGGAATTTCGTGTCGCGAAAAATATGTCGTTTAAAAATTCCTTGACCCCCAGCCAAAAGACATATCCATGTCAAAAATATTCAGTCCTGGTAAAGTGTCGATCTCGGGAACTTCGGCGTATCAGTCCGTCAGGGAGACCACTGCGCTATATCCTCCAGTAAGCAGAGTCCAGTGATGTGCGCTCACAGCACAGCTTGATGCCTGCATACACCCTGCTCTTTACGGAAAATTTTATAGCAAACTTTACGGCAACATCGTTGAACGCTCCGGATGGTCTCAAAAATTCAGAAACAAATCCAACTATTGGAAAATGTGAGAAAACCCACATCTCAAAATACAATTTTCCGAGAAAGGGACTCTGGACATTTCAACCCCTATTTTTCTGCCCTTAGAGTGGCAGTAACGCCGAGCTTCGAGGACCAACTAGAGCCCGCACGGGACCCATATATTATATACCTATACCGAAATTCGTGAATTTTGGTTGATTGGCACTAAGGGAAAAGCCGCGGACGGCGTACGGCGGACGGACGGAAATTATTTTATTCGATAATCGTATTCTTCGTCCCTTGAAACGTAACCCATCAAATTTTGAGGGGAACTTGCAGTTTTTTTATTTTTTTTTCATGGTCGATTCCATAGGTTTATTATTGAAAATGATAAACCGAAACGGGGTAATTGCAAGGTTGTCTATTTTCACTAATACACGATAAAACGCGAAAAATACACTGTTATAATACTGGTCTGATCACCGAAACCAGCACAACAGAGTATTTTTCGCATTGTTTCGTGTATTAGAAATAGAAAACCTTCTCAATAACTCCGTTTTTCTTCATTTCCTCACCGTCCTACGAGAAAACTCATTTGTATGTATACATAAATATTTCTGTATATTTGTTATTTAAATTAAAACGCTGTAAAGTCCTTGTCACATGGGTTCATTATTCTATTAGACACACCTACCGAAATGTTGGCTGTTCATTTATTGTTTCTGTCATGTGAAATAATTGAAATAGCTATTTCTGATGGTTTCCACCAATGTTGGCCCCCAAAACACGTATTAGGTACGGCATTCTATTTTATTTTTTTAAATCATCTTTGATCATTGGTAGTGCCATTCAATCGTCTTGACGGTGTTGACACTTTTTCTATTGTTATTATACAAATTGATGGCCATTTCAGACGATTCACCAGGTTTTTGACTCATAAAAAATCAATTTCGGGAGCTGAACATTTGGTAGAACCTCAATTTTCCGCTCATTGGTCAAAATCCACTACATATTCGGTATTCTCGTCCCAAAAACATGGAAAACGATACCTCAAAAGCTCGTGTTACTTACTAACATGTTACTAAAACACAAAAAGTACCTATTTTTCCACACATTTTCACTCATAACACCCCTGGGTATATTCCGATCTGGCTGCAAAGTTTCGGGACACAACTAGGGCCCAAATGGAGCATGAGTACGAATGAATGAATTTTTTAGACCGAAAATGAAGCCGGTACACGTGATACGGCGGACGGGCATTGCATTTTGGTTTATTATTCTGTGAATAATACACCTATGTATTCGCTCAGCAAAAAAATTTTATAACACCCCCTCACATTTTTTTCTTTCCCGTTTCAAGGTGCGTAGATTCCAAAAATGCAATGTCCGTCCGCCGTCCGCCGTATCACGTGTACCCGCTTCATTTTCGGTCTAAATAATTCGTTCTTTCGCACACATGCTCCATTTGGGCCCTAGTTGTGTCCCGAAACTTTGCAGCCCGATCGGAATATACCCAGGGGTGTTTTGATTGAAAGGTACTTTTGTGTTATAGTAACACAAGCTTTTGAGGTATCGTTTTCCTTGTTTTGGGGGACGTGAAAACCGAATATGAAGTCGATTTTGACCAAGGATTTTTTATGAGTTAAAAACTTGGGAAATCGTCTGAAATCACCATCAATTTGTATAATAACACTAGAAAAAGTGTCAAAACATGGATCAAGACGATTAAATGGCACTACCAATGATCGAAGATAATTTGGAGGGAGGGAAAAAAAAAGGAGCGTAGGTAGGTACCTAATTCATGTTTTGCAGGCCAAAATTGGTGGAAACCACCTGAAATAGCTATTTCAAATATTTTACATGAAATAAACAATAAATTGCACAGCCAACTTTTCTGTAGGTATTTCCAATAGAATAATAAACCCATGTGACAAGGACTTTGCAGCGTTTTTGGGATCTACGCACCTTCAAACGTAAAAGAACAATTTTGAGGGGGTGTTATAAAAAATTTTTGCTGAGCGAATGCATAGGTGTAAGAATTATAAACCAAAACCTTCACCTCTATTAAGCTCATCATTATAACAATAACCATTATAGGATAAATTCACTCGTGCGTTTCACCACTAATGTGTATTTACCGGTGCGTTCACGCTAAGTAACACCAAATCCGTCTTCATGTAGTAACTCCCAACTCTTGCGATGCTGTTTACGGCTTATGCTCCCAGACAATTCGTTAAGCGGTTATGTACGCCCACATTACCAATGAAGGATTACCACGTACCGACGATTCCAGAACGATAATTGATTCACGGCGATGATGCAATCCATTAGGGAATAACAGGTTCAGAACGCTAATCATATAACCGTGTGCTGCTAATTAACACAGCCTTTCCCACCCTCGTCTCAAACTAAATCTGTACAGTTGCGTTTCCATTTAGCTTATTGACGTGATTTGCACTCCGATCTGTGCTCAAGAGGTGGAAATACTAATAATAATTCCGAGGCTTATTCGAAGGCTTGCAGCTCTAGTAAATCCCTTACTAACCCTTGTTAATGGAGGAATGAGATAATCAAATAATACCTGGTTGCTATTAAACAGCACATACCCATAGTAGCCACATTAGCGGATCATGGAACCCCTCCCCCTCATAACACTTTTGACCCAGAAGAAATAAATCGCTGCAAACCATTACACAACGGATTATTATTTACCTATATACATGCCCCTTCTGCGTGTATCACTGTCCTGCCCTCGAGCCACCCCCCCCCCCCCCCTCCAAAGAAAGCCCTAAATCGAGTACTGGAACCGGCCCGGGAATTACAGTTTCATAAAAATGCGAGACACTCAACATTCAATTATTAATTATTTGTCGTTATCCACGAAGCATGAGGTAAAATAATATACCGACGTGATATACGCCGTTGTGTGAGAAACCGTTGTGTAATAATCAGACGCCAAAATGTCATATTAATTTGATTATTTCATATGATTTCTTTGCCCATGTTGTGCATACCTCTTTTTCCATATGTTGTGAAAATATATTCATTCGTGTTCCAAAGAAGATACAAACGCACATTACTTAATACTAGTTAAGTACGAAGAACCGCACTCTACGACAGGTTATCGGTCCAGCACGGACAGAAACATGGCAAGTACCATTGACGTCAAAGTTGCTCCGCTTGGGAGGCACTAACTCGCAATGATCTATTAGAGTACGCGGATGGAACAAGGACAAAGCCGACTCCATTGGAAGATGGTTCGGGAGATCAAGGTATGGCCATCAGGGATTGGGAAAGAATGGACAGAAAAGCTAAATCTGGCATCACGTTAGCAATTGGACCATCAGAATTAAGGGTAATAAAAGGTTGCAAAACATCAAATGAGGTTTGGAAAAAGCTCCACGAGCACTACCAATCCAAGGGTCCATCAAGGGTAGCTACACTGTTGAAGAGACTAACATTGTGTAAAATGAATTCTGGAGGAGATGTGCGCAACCACGTTGCTGAATTCTTTGAAACTGTCAATTGCTTGGAAGAACTAGGCAATGCCATTCCTCATAATTTGTTGACAACCATGTTACTATACAGTCTGCCAGAGGAATTTGATAATTTCCGAGTAGCAATAGAATCCAGAGACGATTCACCTAGTATTGAGCAATTGAGAGCAAAAATTATGGAGGAAGCCGATGCTCGCAAAAATTTGAGGAGAAACGACGATCAAAATGCTTTGCTCACGAAGAAAGCCCCAAGAAATTTTAAACAAAAGAAAGATCACCCACCTCATACAAACAAGAAGAAAAAGCATAAATGTTTCAATTGTGGGGGTATTGGCCACTTCGCCAATAAATGCTCATCCCCGAAGAATGTAGACGCTGGTGCAGCCGTCGGAGAGACGTCATCGGAGGAATCCTCAAACCACGCAGCCTTTTTGGGCGAAAGAGACAGCCAGTTGGAATGGTGCCTGGACAGTGGCTCAAGCTCCCATTTGTGTGGAAGAAAAGAAAAATTTGCTGAGTTGGTGAAGGAGAGACATAAACTGAAATTGGCGAACCTGTCTACTACAGCCATAAGTGGAAAAGGAAAGGTAGTCATCTCGACACAACAAGATGGTAAGCGTTGGCAGTTGACATTAGCTAATACTTTATACGTGCCAGATCTTAGAAACAATCTAATGTCAGTAGGGAAGATAACTGACCACGGGCATAAGGTAATTTTCTCAAAGGATAAAGCAGAAATAGTAGATGAAAATAGTCAAGTAATTTGTCATGCGGTACGCGAAAACGGACTTTATTATGTTAAGGAAGATAGCCCCAAATCGTATGCTGCCAAAAGCAAAGAGCCAAATAAGCAACTAGAATTATGCAATCGAAGATTCGGTCACTTGAACAAAAATGACTTAATAGCACTAAAGAAGACAAAACGCGCTGTGGGCATGAATTTCAGCTTGAGGGAAAATCTTTCATCTTGCAACATTTGCACACTTGGGAAAATGAGTCAAACACCATTCCCTAAAACATCTAGTGGGAAAGAGACCAAAGAACTTGAGATAATACATACGGACATTTGGGGTCCTGCTCAAGTCAGGTCGCATGGACATGCCTTGTATTATATGACCTTCATAGATGATGCAACTCGCTGGTGTGAGGTTAAATTTTTAAAGAAGAAATCTGACGCATTAGCTGCATTCAAAGAGTATAAAAACTTTGCCGAAAACCAGAAAGGTGTGAAAATTAAGAATTTACAATCAGATAATGGTAGGGTGTATTTATCTAACGAGTTCAATGAATTTTTAGTGAATGCTGGGATCCAACGGAGGTTAAGTGTGCCAGGATCACCCCAACAGAACGGCGTTGCGGAAAGGATGAACAGAACCATTATGGATATGGTAAGGTGTTTCCTGATTGAATCCGGCTTGCCGAATTCTTTCTGGGCTGAAGCTGTCTCAACCGCTGTCTACATCCGGAATCGATGCCCTTCTAGAACCCTGGAAGGTAAAACACCTTTTGAACTGTGGGTGGGTAGAATACCCATTGTAGCGCACCTCAAAACCTTCGGATCGGGTGTTTATGTCTTGGACAAGTCTGCGAAAAGAAAACTGCAGCCCAGGTCAAAAGAGGGAGTTTTTGTAGGGTATTCGTCGACATCAAAGGCATATAGAGTTTGGATCCCAAATGAGCAAAAGATTTGTGTCACCAGGGACGTGAAATTTGTGAATGAGTACAAGGAAACCATAGGTGAGCAACTTAATGAAACGGACATTTTTTGCAGGAAAGTTGGAAAACTCCGAAACGGCAGAAATTGGCGTAAAATTAGGAATGCGAGGGCCAGAGGAAACTTCCGAAATCCGTGAGGAGATACCGCCCGAGCTATCTGACACCGGAGACGAGAGGCCTGACGACGTTGTGCAGGACTTGATGATGGTTCGTGGAAGTGGGCGACCTAGAATTGTGAGGACAGGAGCGAAAGGTAGGCCGAAGAAGGTTTACAATATGGTTAGAAAAATAGACGTCCCCAAAACCACGAATGAACTTCCTGCACAGGAAGTGAATGAAAATACTGAAATAGCGTGTCCTGCCGAAGTATCAGTTCGTGAGGCACTAGCTAGTGAGAACGTCGATGAATGGAAAGCTGCGATTAGGAAAGAATTTTCGTCCTTGATATTAAATGGAACTTGGGTAATGTGTGAACCTCCTTTAGGCCGAAAGTCAATAAGCTGCAGATTGATTCTTGTTTACAAATATAATGCTAATGGGGAACTAGATAGGCGAAAGGCCCGCCTAGTCGCTAGAGGTTTTAGCCAGATACCTGGGGTGGATTTTTTTGAAACTTACTCCCCTGTGGTAAGGCTAAGCTCGCTGAGAATATTGATGGCATTAGCAGTTCAAAACGATATGGAAGTGGGAACAAATGGACATTGAAACGGCATACCTAAATGGTGATTTAGATGAAGATATTTTTATGAATCCCCCAGAAAGCTTTGAGGAGACGTTAAAAGATTTAATTGTGAACGAACCAACCGAAAAAGTAAGAGAAATCGCCAAAGTTATGCTTAAGGAATGGGAAAGTGGAAAAACGGTGTGCCATTTAAAGAAGTCATTATATGGGCTTAGGCAGTCGGGACGGCAGTGGTACAAGAAGTTGGACGAAAAGGTTACAAAGATAGGTATGAGGGCCACCAATGCTGAGCCCTGCATCTACGTATTAGGCGAAGGGGAGAGTGCCGTATAAATATATGGCAGTCTATGTTGATGATTTAACACTAGCGTCCAAAGACCCAACAAAATTGAAAGAAGTAAAAGAAAAGATAAAAGCTGAATTTCGAACAAAGGACATGGGAAAAATCCATTATTGTCTCGGTATTGAGTTTCAGTACGAGAAAAGGGGGGGCAGGATGCATTTATCCCAACAAAAATACATCCAGGATTTACTAGAGCGTTTCGGGATGAAAGATTGTAAGCCCATCTCAACGCCAATGGAAGCCAACCTCAAATTTGATGATACGTTACCTATGAATGAAAAGGAGATGGATAAATTCCCTTACAGATCGTTAATGGGATCTTTATTATATGTTGCCATTGGGACAAGACCCGATATAGCCTTTGCTGTTAACTATTTGAGCCAATATAACAACAAATACCTACCCAGAGGCGCTTTGGAAGGCTGCAAAGCGTATTCTGAGATACCTGAAGGCTACCGTCAATGTGAAACTAACCTATCAGAAAACTGCTTCGGGACCAGTTGGTTACGCACACGCCGACTGGGGAAATTGTTCTCTTGACCGAAGATCATTTACCGGAATGACATTTATAATGGCAGGAGCTGCCATTACTTGGGAGGCTCGAAAACAAAGAACTGTCGCGACGTCTAGCACCGAGGCAGAATTTCTTTGCCTAACAGAAGCTATAAAGGAAGCTATTTACTTAAGAAGGCTATTTGCTAATCTGGGATATCCGATTGAGGGGGCGCTAGAGATTAAAAATGATAACCAGGGGGCAATCAAGCTTATTGGGAATCCAGTATATCACGGGAGAACTAAGCATATTGATATTCGCCGAGCTTTTATACGGGAGGCCATTGACAATGGCGGAATCAAAATTGAATATATGCCAACAGAAGACATGCCCGCAGATGTTTTGACAAAATCCACTACACGACTAAAACACCTCAAGTGTTCAGCAGTTCTGGGACTCCAGCCGTTCAATTGAGGGGGCGTGTTGGAAGTCAATTCGAACGACGACTCCAATAGTTGTTTTTGTACAACCGGTTGCCCATGTTGTGCATACCTCTTTTTCCATATGTTGTGAAAATATATTCATTCGTGTTCCAAAGAAGATACAAACGCACATTACTTAATACTAGTTAAGTACGAAGAACCGCACTCTGCGACAGATTTTGTCATAAAATAGCCGTTTCGGGGGTAAACATCATAAAATGGGCGTTTTTCGCTATTTTGTCATGATATTGTTTTTATTTTGTCATGAAATCGACGTTTTTGTCAGTTCAGAGCCAGTTGAGTCTCAGGCCAAGGTAAGGCACTTCGAACCAAAAATATGGGCTGGGGCGAAAAGGAGGTTTCATGCATGAAATTCGCTCCTAACTCTTCAGCTGACGTCGAGCGCTCGTTTTAGCTATTTAAAACGCTCCTGACCGACAAGCGTAGGAATGTGACAATCGGGAACATCGAACAACATTTAATTGTATTTTATAATGAAAATATTGATAATTTTGAAGATTGAACAACGTAACTATGTAATGTAATGTTTTAAATATAATAAATAATAAATGTTGTGAATATGTAATGAATAGTTGTACAATATTAATATATCATACTTATTCGATCAAAAATGATTGGACGATAATGTCATACTTTTTTTAAACATCATAAAATGGCCAATTTTAGAAAATAAAGGTCATGAAATGAGAAAATAAACATCACAAATGTCATGGAATAAATGTCATGAAATGAAAAAAAAAATCATAAAGTTGACGTCTCTGGTAATAATTCACCTGTACAGATGCCCCTTCTGCGTAGATCACTGTTTTCTGTGGCCAATATTCGAGCTCCTCCCGTGAAAGCCCTAAATCGAAGACCGGAGCCCTGCAGTACTCGAGTACTGGAACTAAACCTTGATATAAATGCGCCGGATTCACTAATTCAATATTTATTTATTTGGAGTTATGCATGAAGCACTAGGTAAATAATAGACCGTTGTGTAATTCTACGTAGATAGTATAATAAACGTTGTGTAATAATTTACCCATCAACAACACTTCATTGTTTGTTCAAGTTGCAAAAGTGCCTACCAACAAAATCCAAAATAACCATCATTTTTTAAATGAAATAATATCGCAGAACAACCAACTTGACTTCATACAGCCATCCTTGACTACAATCAGGTGCTCCCTAGCGATGATATCTGGGCCGGATTTATACGGTTTGATTCACGATTATGTTGATGAAGCTTTTCGGAGCAAACGAAAGGCTGGTCCGGGTGGTAAAAAATCTTTAGTTCAATATCAATTTAAAAAGGTAAAAGAACCCGTTGTGTAATAATTTAACGTTGTGTAATAATTTACCGTTGCCTAATAATTATTTACCCAATAATACTTCAAAGTTGGTTCAAGTTGCCTAAGTAGGTACCTATCAACCGGTTCAAGAACTATTCAAAAACGTAAAAAATTCGAGGTAACGGCGTCCTGGAGATTTCAACCCCTATTTTTCACCCTTTAGAGATAGATCACTGTCATTAACGCCGAGCTTCGCGGACCAACTAGACCCAAAATGGGACCAACAAACCAAATTTCATCAATTTTGGTTCATTACCATATCTTATCAATTTTGGTTCATTACCAAGTACGGCGTACGGACAGAAAGTTTTATATTGCATTTTCGGATTCTACATACCTTGAAACGGAAACCATCAAATTTTGAGGGGGGGTTATAAACAGTAGCGGTGCGTGAGGTCTGAAAACGGTGGGGCACCAGACCAGAACACAAAACCAACAGATTTGTCCACGAAATACCCCAAGGCAACAAAACCCTTCCCTTATTTACTGATAGAGTGATTGATATTCAGCAAAGCTGATTTCTTTTAATCAAAACTCTATCGTCGTACGAAAACGTCAACAATTTCTACTGCAAATTAGCCACCGAATTCATGTGTTACAAAAATATAGTAAACTAAAGTACAACAAAACAATGACCCGTCGGCTGGTACCTACCTGAATGGAGAAGCTATCTGTGTGTTGACGCCGATCAATCCATGAACAGCAAACAGGACAAAACGCACGTAGGTACCACAAATACACTGTCATTGGAACCGGACCGAACGCAAAATGCGCGAAATTTGACGAAAAAAAAAATTTTGAAAACTGACAGGCTCAACAGAGAAAGCGAATGTGATTCAGAGACGACAAAAACAAATAAGAAGAAGAAGAATCTCGTATAGAGGTGACAAATTGAATCGAATCGTTTGTGAAATGAACGACTTTGGGGTTGAAATCAGATTCTGGGGCCGGTGCCCAAATCAGATTCTGGGGCCGGTGCCCAAATCAGATTCTGGGGCCGGTGCCATCAGATTCTGGGGCCGGAGTCCAAAGTGGGCGTGGCAAACAACATTTTTACTCGACTAAGCATGCGCGGACGGGCCACTTTTCTCGGTTGCCATGGTAACATTAGGTCCCAGGACCTACCTTCCGGTTTCAAGAGCCCAGGTTTCGATTTCGTTTGCAGGGCATCGATTACTGTCGCTTTATTCCGATAACACGCTTGGTCTATGGGGCTAACATTAAGGAACCACCATGGATCCTCTACTAGAATACTGAATATCCATAGCCAGAGAAATCTGGCGACTGGCTGTTGAACTTGTACGGAGGGATATTCAGATGCCAACTGAACAATGGTTGGAGTTTATTTTTACTCCTAGTGATTTTGGGTACCGGGGCAGTGGCCCAAGTGGCCTTATGGACCCAACGCCCCTGGTTATAAACTTGCTTTTGGTTTATTATTCTGTGAATAATACACCTATGTATTCGCTCTGCAAAAAATTTTTATAACACCCCCTCAAACTTTTTTCTTTTACGTTTCAAGGTGCATAGATTCCAAAAATGCAATGTCCGTCCGCCGTACGCCGTCCGCCGTCCGCCGTCCGCCGTATCACGTGTACAGGCTTCATTTTCGGTCTAAAAAAATCGTTCTTTCGCACGCATGCTCCATTTGGGCCCTAGTTGTGTCCCGAAACTTTTCAGCCCGATCGGAATATACCCAGGGGTGTTATGAGTGAAAATGTGTGTAAAAATAGGTACTTTTTACGTTTTAGCAACATATTGGTAACATGAGCTTCTGAGATATCGTTTTCTATGTTTTTGGGGACGAGAAGACCGAATATGAAGTCGATTTTGACCAAAGAGTGGAAAATTGAGTTCTACCAAATGTTCAGCTCCCAGAATTGATTTTTTATGAGTGAAAAACCTGGGAAATCGTCTGAAATCACCATCAGTTTGTATAATAACACTGGAAAAAGTGTCAAGAAGTGGTTCAGGACGATTAAATGGCACTACCTGTTGATCAGAGATAGTTTAAAAAAAAAAAAAAAAAAGATCGTACCTACCTAATTTGTGTTTTGGGGGCCAAAATTGATGGAAACCATCAGAAGTAGCTATTTCGATTATTACGCATGAAAGAAACAATTAATGAACAGCCAACATTTCTGTAGGTATGTCCAATAGAATAATAAACCCATGTGACAAGGACTTTGCAGCGTTTTTTAGCTCGATTCCAAAGGTTCATTACTGAAAATAATAAACCAAAATCTACAAAACTTCATAAACATAATCCATTGCCACGCCCGGGTGATTCATCTTGAGTCTCCATGAATTCGTGTTCCATGCCAAGTTCTGTTTTCAAACTTCACGATTCTCCCGGAATCACTGTCACATCTCATGACGTAGGTTCATATAAGACGTAAGTATAAACAATGAGTGCCTATCGGAGGAAAAAGACTTGCCAAGGACGATAATCTTCAAAATAACAAACAGCGGCAGAGGGCTTGCTTTTGCTCCCTTTGAAGAAATACGTATCGAACTGTAGTAATTGGAGGGGATGTGACGAGGGGCGTGGGGGTTTGTCTCAGTTTGTTATTTCCAGTCGGACGGGTTGACACCTCGTGAAGTACCCACCTCTGCTCCGAGTCTTTTTTCTTCCTCCTTCGTATATAACGTTCTTTCCAATTTTTCTTATTACATCACCTGGCTGGGGTCTGGTTACCTTTTTCCGCGCAGCGCAAAAGTTTTGAGATGTGAAGGGTGCGAAACACCGGCGGTGACGAGCGAAGGCCTTTGTTCCGACTTCCGGAAACAACAGTTCGGATCCGAACCTGTGGATGTGTGCGAGTGAAATGTTTTGATCAGCAGTTGTGTCAGGGTGTTGTGTTCAGTTCAAAGAAAACACCGGCAACGCCGGATATCAATGTTTATGGACTCCTTTCGCTCCCTCACGTCGGAATGTATCTTCCCTCTTTGTGCTGCTGCATGTAACCCCAATATAACGCGCCCTTCAAAATTATGATTTTCACTAGCAATTCACCGTTTCAACATCAAGGAACAAATCTGGTCCCATATCGGACTGTCTATATATACAAACAAAATGTTCTAAAAACCACCTGGTTTCATCAAAAATAAACAGTAATATTCGTCTGCGCATGCGCAGAGAAATCTTCGATACGTAACCAGTTTTATCCACCCGATTTTGATTATTCTGTGAATAATACCTACACCTATGTATTCGCTCAGCAAAAAATATTTATAACACCCCCTCAAATTGTTTCCTTTCCGTTTCAAGGTGCGCAGATTCCAAAAAACCAGTCATGCAGCATGACTTAATGAGCGAATTTTCAAAGAAATATTCGAATTAATGGCTATGGTTTTGAATAAAGGAAAACTTCGGTCTAAAATTTGGTTTTCTATGTATATTCTCTTCGTATTTATTTTAATTTGTACGTTTTGTCCATCCTGATTCTACCGTTTGTTTATTACGTAATTGTACTAAGTGCTTATTTATTTGATCGCTGTGGGTTCATATTAGGTAGGATAGGGTAGTTAGGACTTTTGACTTACCTACTCAAGAGAGTGCAGTAGGTAAAGGAGTTGTTATAGAAAATCATGAGTGCTTCAAGTGCAGGTTGTTTTTCATGCAGGCTCAATCTTGAAATAAACTATGAAGGAAGGATGTGGTTTCTGGAAGGATCACTTGGAAAAACATGTGGGTGCTACGTTGAAATATTGTTCTATTCTAGTATTCAACATTGAGTGGACCTGAAACTGCTTGAGAATTATTGGAATCGAAAGTTGCCTGTACGGATACATCGCAACTTTCCATTCCACGTTATGGTTGACGATGTAAACAGGACCAATGGTGCAGTATACCTAAGCACCTCTCATGTGATTTCCATATCTGACCACTCTAAGGGGGGGGGGGGGGTAAGAGTTTAAAGATTATCCTAGTTTTGGGTAATTTTTGCGCACTTTAAATGCTCTAATTTAAGAACGGATTTAGATATCTAAAATCCGATTTCACCATCGTGTTCAGCGTGCAAAAACCTTTAAAATGAGGGGTCACTTGTTGGAAAATAACATTTTGGGGATTTTTGGGTAATTTTTGCGCACTTTAAATGCGCCAAAACCCTCCTTAGAGTAGGCCAATTTCGCCCATCTTCGAACTTAGCCTTTCGATTGCCAAGATAGATTTTTTGTGCAAATTTGAGCTGTTTATCTCAATTCTATCGAGAGTTATCGTCTGGAGTGACACATATATAAATAAATAAATATATATATAAATATATATATATATACATATAAAAAAGTGTTAAATTTCAGGAATCGTTTTAGAATGGTCTGAAACGGATTTCTATGAAGAAAATTTCCAAAAATTTATATTATTTAAATTTCGAAGCCATTGCAATAGCTTCATTTTCTTTGAAAATTCGCTAAAATGCAATGTCCGTCCGCCGTATCACGTGTACCGGCTTCATTTTCGGTCTACAAATTCGTTCATTCGCAAACATGCTCCATTTGGGCCCTAGTTGTGTCCCGAAACTTTGCAGCCCGATCGGAATATACCCAGGCGAGGGGGGCGGGGGGGGGGGGGTTACGAGTGAAAATGTGTATAAAAATAGGTACTTTTTGTGTTTTCGTAACATGTTAGTAACATAGGCTTTTGAGGAATCGTTTTCCATGTTTTTGGGACGAGAATACCCAATATGAAGTCGATTTTGACCAGTGAGTGGAAAATTGAGGTTCTAACGAAATTTCAGCCTTAAATTTACGTTAAATTTTGGTATGAAATCGTCGTTTTTCCGTACACAGTTTGGGTCCCCCCATTTGGGAACACATTTGGGTCCTAGGTGTGCTCCGAAACTCGGCAGTCCGATCGGCATACACCCAGGGGTGTTATGAGAGAAAAATGGGTGTAACAATAGGGGTTTTCGAGGAATGTTTGAGGTTTTAGTTAATACGAGCTTGTGAGGTATCGTTTCCCATGTTTTACAGGGCGAGAAGACCGAATATTAAGTTCATTTGACCGAATAGTGAAGAATTGAGGTTGTAACGAAAGTTAAGCTCCCGAAATTCATTTTTTATGAGCCAAAACATGGGAAATTGTCTGAAATCTCCATTGTATAATAACACTAGGAGTATTAGAAGGTGAATCAAGACAATTAAATGGTACTAGCAATGATCAAAGATAATCTTTTTAAAAAAAGCCGAACCTAATTCCTGTTTCGGGGGCCAAAATTGGTGGAAACCACCAAAAGTAGCTATTTCAATTATTGCACATGAAAAACAAAAGAACAGCCACAATTTCTCTACTATGTCCGGCAGGATAACAAACCCATGTGACAAGGTATTTGCAGCGTTCTTGGAATGTTGAGAATTCATGCGTCCAGTACAGCTGCTGTCGCCTGGCCGATGCCAGTGTTTTTCTCTGATGCCTCGCGATATTTCTGGAAGCCTCAACCAGGTCTGGGGATACCAGACAAATTGAGAACATTACCGCTCATTTTTCCGGTTTTATTCGATTGATTTGACCGGAAATGAATTCCATCACAATCAAAATAACAGTACCTACCGTACCAACGGAAATTTGAATGACCAAATGATGTTAGAGGGCAAACTAGTGAACGAATTTGCGTTTTTACGGTTCAAAAACAGTGAACAGTTCAAGAAATGGAAGCCAGGTTGTTTAATTAGGCACATTAATTCGGAATTTTGCTCATGAGTCGTGCTGATGGGTGAACAAAAAGCTTGGTAATATTAGGATCGTATTTAGTACCCTATCATACACTACATAAGCCCATTCAATCCACAAACCAGCAACACACAGAACCTTCAAAGACCCCCTTCAAGTAGCCATCCTCCACTACAATATTGCTACTATACATTAAGTGCCTGAACGTGCCTTGACAAGCCTCATGAGGATGGATTTTGCCGAAATACGAAATAGTGAGAATGACTTGACTTGTGAAATTAACCATATTACAGTGAAACCTCCCGACCTCTCACGGGATCAGAAAAAAGTTCGCTATCAAGAGGTGTTTGCTATCAGGAAATCCTCTCGATAGCGAAAACCATCTGCTATTGAGTTTTTTCAGTGTCGTTGGTATCCTTCCGGAATACCACTCGAATTGTACGTAATTAGATTGTCCTAAATAAACCAAGTGAATGGAGGGCCTACTTGACAAGAGGCATAGGTAGTCATCTCCCTCCATCGATCCTCCAATGGCTCCTAACAAGGACTGGGGGAGGGTAGAAGGGCTCCTATGAAACCCGCTCTTCTCACTCACCTCGCCATCCTACGCTTAAACCTCAAGTCGATGACTTCTCTGTTTCTCCTCATACCTCCGTACCTTTCTCTCCTAAAAGAACTCGGAGTGGTGGAACCGATATGGTGATAACCGACGTGGTGGAACCGTCTGGGCATATCCTCTAGCGTTTAGTGGTGGTAAACTCCCTGGCTTCGCCATAGGTGTAACCATTAAAATGCTAGCTATCCAAACCTCAACATTCATATCTCAACCTCACCTACCCAGGCCAAGCCTTTACCTTTCTATCACCACACACAGGTTATCTGTATTCCACAGATTTTGTTCGCTATGGAGAGGGTTCCGCAAACGAAAGGCGTCCGTTAGCGGAGGTTTCACTGTAATCAACATCAACCGTGTGCATTAGGAGAGTGCACACATAGCCTGCAACGAAAACGGCAATGGCCGTATGAATGACCGACTTCTGAATCAAAATGTTGACAAAAACAACTAAGAGTGATAAGAAATCTCACTAATGTATTACCATTCAGAGCCCCGGCTCGTGTTCATTTGAGTCGACATCAAAGGCCAAAACGGTATTTTTTTATCTGCTACCGGAAACTGGTGACAGCAATGAAGCGCATTCATACAGTTTTGTGAAGAACCTCCATAGAGTTGTGAAGCGGAGATGAGCATCTCTGCTCCGAAAGGAAATCAATCTGAGGAAAAGGCCCAGCAAAACACTCTGTCGAGAGATTTACGGGTAATTTGAAATGGGTTCGACGGAGACAGCAAAGCTAGTTTCAAAGCTAGTTTGTATGCTGTTAGGTATTGGCTTTCAGCTGCAGCGTCAGCTTTGGTGAATGAGCAGCCTGCATTTGCTTCCGCTCTTATCCGATAAGCTTTTGAGCTTCTGGTTGGGGCAAAAGTGACAGAAAGCTTATTCCGTGAAATGACGGGGCTCCTAATGAGTTTCTTTAAAAGGAGATTACCTATCTGGAGAATGGTTGCAGGGAAATGGGGTTGAAAAAGTACGGTTAGAGATTGATGAGAGACAAATAGCTTTCTGATCAAGATACAGGTCGCCGTTTGGGTAGAACACGCTGATGGTAAAATAACCTGTTACGACCACAGGAACGCCCTAAATCGTGTACTGGAGCCGGCCCGGGAATTACACATTCATAAAAATCAGGGCAATCAATAATTCAATCATTAATTATTTTTTGTTATTCATGAAGCGTAAGGCAAATAATAAACCGTTTTGTGATAACTTACCTGTGTAGATGCCCCTTCTGCATAGATCACTGTTTTCTGCGGTTAATACCCTCCAGCTCCCCCCAGGAAAACCCTAAATCGAGTATTGAAGCCGGCCAGGGAAAACAATTTGCATAAAAAGGCGCGGGATTCAATAATTCAATGATTAATAATTATATTTGTCCTTATTCATGAAGCATAACGTTTCTTCATGAGGCAAAAGTACCTATCAACAAAATCCAAAAGAGCCATAATTTTTCAAATGAAATAATACCACAGAACAACCAACTCGATTTCTTACAGCCATCCGCGTTTATAATCAGGTGATCCCTAGCTATGATATCTGGGATATTAACATATGTATATGAGGCAGATATTAACATATAATATAAGGCTATATTTGATTATTTTTCCGAATGTAATATTTCAGTTTAATTTTATTAGAATTGTTTATATAAATAATTGTACATAACCATGTGGCTGTAAAATGTGCTCCATCAATGCCAAATAAAATTTAGAAAAAAAAATGCTTCCGGTGGTTTCAAAAAATTATTTAGTTCGAGATCAATTTAAGTATTATCTACCCTTCCATTGAAGGTATCAAGCTTACGGCTATCTGAAATGTTCAACCCTTATTTTTCACCTCTTACAGACGGTTGACAGTAACGCCGAGCTTCGCGGAGGAACAGGCCCTACATACCAAATTTCATTAATTTTGGTTCATGGTAGCTAAGAAAAGTGCGATGTACGGCGTACGGACAGAAATTTTTTTATTGCATTTTCGGATTCTAAATAGCTTGAAACGGAAACCAAATTTTGAAGGGGGGTTAATTTTTTTAATTTTTTTTTTTTACGTGCTCGTTTCCAAAGGTTTATGATTAAAAATAATCGATTCCAAAGGTTTATGATTAAAAATAATAAACCAAGAGGATTTTTCGGAAAAAAAGGTACCTAAGTAGGTATCTCCTACAATCGAAAGCCATATGCCTAGAGTTGCTAGTTTATTATTCCCTGGAGTAGCTCTACAATTTACATGAAAGTAGTCACCTCCGATTCCAGCGCGGTATTATAGGGCTTATCCTATTGTGTTCCTGCACATGTGCTTTGTGCTTTCGTAGTAATTATTTTTAAGGATTGTGTGTGAGGTTGGAGGATGGCGAATCCCTACCTCCATCTAGTGCTTTCATCCTTAGGATTCGCCACTGAACCCCCCCCCCCCCCCCCCACCCACACACCCACCACGCAAATAGTGTGGAAGGAATATGTTGAAAAACTTTATTTTTATTCTAAATATTTCGATTGATTGATTGATTGAGCGGTTTATTTACACAACCAGGGTGGGATTAGGGCCTAGTGGCCCTGTCTTACATCCCCCCTGGCAACATAATGTTTCTCGTTCCTCGATACAATCTTTTAACAATCATAACTTGCACTTATTTGAAAAATAATGTTTCACTTCTCACTTGATTTTTAGCGAATTTTCAAAGAAAATGAAGCTATTGCAATGGCTTCGAAATTTAAATATTATAAATTATTGGAAATTTTCTTCATAGAAATCCGTTTCAGACCATTCTAAAACGATTCCTGAAATTTAACACTTTTTTATATGTATATATATATATGTGTCACTCCAGACGATAACTCTCGATAGAATTGAGATAAACAGCTCAAATTTGCACAAAAAATCTATCTTGGCAATCGAAAGGCTAAGTTCGAAGATGGGCGAAATTGGTCTACTCTAAGGTGGGTTTTGGCGCATTTAAAGTGCGCAAAAATTACCCAAAAATCCCCAAAATGTTATTTTCCAACAAGTGACCCCTCATTTTAAAGGTTTTTGCACGCTGAACACGATGGTGGAATCGGATTTTAGATATCTTGATCCGTTCTCAAATTAGAGCATTTAAAGTGCGCAAAAATTACCCAAAAATCCCCAAAATGTTATTTTCTAACAAGTGACCCCTCATTTAAAAGATTTTTGCACGCTGAACACGATGGTGAAATCGGATTTTAGATATCTAAATCCGTTCCTTAATTAGAGCATTTAAAGTGCGCAAAACCTACCCAAAACCCAAAACGGTAGAATCAGGATGGACAAAACGTACAAATTAAAATAAATACGAAGAGAATATACATAGAAAACCAAATTTTAGACCGAAGTTTTCCTTTATTCAAAACCATAGCCATTAATTCGAATATTTCTTTGAAAATTCGCTCATTAAGTCATGCTGCATGACTGGTTTTTTGTTTTACTTATATCACTACGTTCACTTAATTATATACTTATTTATAGCTTTTACAATCTTTCTGTTAATTAAACTCAATAAAATTAACATCAACATTGATAATAGATTAATTAAAACAAACTCGGTACATACCCAAAAATTAATCACTCATCATTATATAGTTCCAAAAGTTTCTTCTTAATATATTCTAATTTAAATGCTCTTACGGATTTACTGAGATCACACCATTGCATATCCTCATGATATACCCTCATTCCCTGGATTATGAAGGACTTATTAAACAACGTGGTTCTGGGCAGCGGTACTTGGACTTTGCTATCAGTTTGCCTGGTTACTCTTCCCTCACTAGCCGTCATAAACTTGATTTGATTATATAGGTACGCAGCCGCTTCGAGTTTAAGAATTTTAAACATCATTGTGGAATTTTAAATATTTTGAAGGTGTCAATGACATGTTTATATTCAATTAGTAATTAAATTTTATGTATTAGAACACGGGGTTTATTTGAATCAGCGTGAAAATTTATATTTGAATTGAGGGCCCGTGACTTTCTTAAAAATAAATAAATAAATAAAGCCAATGGGGTGGTGGAGGGAGGTTTGGCTGGGGGTTGAATAAGGAAAAGGATAACGTGAAACGACCTGAAGGAAGTCGGTAGGCAAAAGAGGGTGCACCATGCAAAACTTGATTAGTTCATTTAGTATGGTCCGGGGCAATGAGGAGTGATGGAGGATTGGGGGGGGCTCAACCCCCAACTAATCGCATTATCGTGGCACCAAGTTTTTAACGTAATTTGACTGCTGACAGTGAACGGGACGATAGGGGGGGAAATGGAGAAAATGGTGAGACGAGGGCCTTTAAATGCGGGCAGGACAGAAAAAGGCCTCCGCCGGTAAGAACTTTAACTTGATTCCGGCAGTGAAATGAGGTTTAACTGGAAGGAGCGAGAACTTTAGCGCGGCTCACCTATTGGCTTTGAGCCCTGGGAAGTAACGTTCGGTACGACGGTTTAAATTAGGCCGGTTACTGATGAACTGATATGACACATTTATTGCTCAAATTTAACATTATAGATTCACTTGGTATTCAATATGGAACTGTCGTGATCCAGAACATCACATCTTGTATATTGAGATTGTTCAAGTAATAAACGCAACGGGTGAGGTGGCGTACGTGACCAAAGGTGCAGAGGCCCAATCACTCCCCACCAGTCCTGCGTCGCGTACCATCCTTCGTTCATCCGCTACCATTTTTAGAGAATTTTCAAAGAAAATGAAGCTATTGCAATGGCTTCGAAATTTAAATAATATAAATTTTTGGAAATTTTCTTCATAGAAATCCGTTTCAGACCATTCTAAAACGATTCCTGAAATTTAACACTTTTTTATATGTATATATATATTTATATATGTGTCACTCCAGACGATAACTCTCGATAGAATTGAGATAAACAGCTCAAATTTGCACAAAAAATCTATCTTGGCAATCGAAAGGCTAAGTTCGAAGATGGGCGAAATTGGCCTACTCTAAGGAGGGTTTTGGCGCATTTAAAGTGCGCAAAAATTACCCAAAAATCCCCAAAATGTTATTTTCCAACAAGTGACCCCTCATTTTAAAGGTTTTTGCACGCTGAACACGATGGTGGAATCGGATTTTAGATATCTTGATCCGTTCTCAAATTAGAGCATTTAAAGTGCGCAAAAATTACCCAAAAATCCCCAAAATGTTATTTTCTAACAAGTGACCCCTCATTTTAAAGGTTTTTGCACGCTGAACACGATGGTGAAATCGGATTTTAGATATCTAAATCCGTTCTTAAATTAGAGCATTTAAAGTGCGCAAAAATTACCCAAAACTAGGATAATCTTTAAACTCTTACCCCCCCCCCCCCCCCCACCCCCTTAGAGTGGTCAGCGTAGCACCCACATGTTCTTCCAAGTGATCCTTCCAGAAACCACATCCTTCCTTCATAGTTTATTTCAAGATTGAGCCTGCATGAAAAACAACCTGCACTTGAAGCACTCATGATTTTCTATAACAACTCCTTTACCTACTGCACTCTCTTGAGTAGGTAAGTCAAAAGTCCTAACTACCCTATCCTACCTAATATGAACCCACAGCGATCAAATAAATAAGCACTTAGTACAATTACGTAATAAACAAACGGTAGAATCAGGATGGACAAAACGTACAAATTAAAATAAATACGAAGAGAATATACATAGAAAACCAAATTTTAGACCGAAGTTTTCCTTTATTCAAAACCATAGCCATTAATTCGAATATTTCTTTGAAAATTCGCTCATTAAGTCATGCTGCATGACTGGTTTTCTTTTATCTCTAAGGTAAGTAGATTGTACTAAAAATATATACATACTATCGATTCATGAGTAAAGACGTCCAAGTTCGGACTGAGAGAAATTCAGTAAAATAGACGAACCCGGGAGACATTGGAAGAGACCGTCTCCCGAGCGAGACTATCTCTCCCTGGAGATTTTTCAAAATAGATAAGTACTCTTTTCAATATCTCTTTTAGTGAATAGGCCATCTGATTTTTTTTTTAAACCCGCATCAAAACATTTAAGGTGGTAGGTTCCAAAACTCGCTCGTTCCGTTTTTTACCAAAACCGAGATGGCAGTGATTTCTGAAAGATATTTTCGCGCCCTATCAGAATCTGGAGTCGGAATGGAACAAAACTAGTTCCTTCGCATGATTTAGGCCCTCAAAAAAAACATGGTTTGTTCCCAGAACCCGTTCGTTCCAACCAGCTGTGTGTGGCGAAACTTTCACATTTATATTCAATATTTCATAATTATTTCATAAATATGGAATGAACATATTCCATGTTAATATTTAAATTTGAATTCCAAATGTATATTATTCGTCTATTTTATAATAATACAAGTTCCAAAGTATGTACCTACCTATTCAAAGTGTTTTTCTTTGTCGGATTCAACTCAGGCTTGTTTCAACTTAGTGTGAAACAAAACATTTCCGTTCCAACTCAGTGTGAAACAGAACTCTTCCGTTCCGAAGATTTGTTCCAAAACTCCCTCATTCCAAATTTAAATTTGGAATTTTCTGTTACTTTACAATCAATTTTATCATTCTATTGGGTCCTGCTTCTTGAGTGCCATAGCTTGCAGAAAAAACGGAATGTGTTGTTTTTAGGCTTCTAACTTGTTTGGGGAAGTTTCTTGCATTTTCTGAGAAAAGTGTTCACCTCGAAAGAACGAGTTTACGTAGGCAGATGGATTTTGTCGAGTTTATGAAGAGGAAATACGACCACTCATAGGTCAAAAATGATTTAAACAAATAGGTTTTTGAGAAAATATTATATTATTTTCCGTTTCATAGCATTCTGACTCCATCCCCGTCCTAACAAAAATGAATTATGCATAATTGCAGACGACATCTGACCTTGGCCAATGAAAAATTCCTGATTTCACCAAAATGTATGTAATGGCCAAGTAAACGATCGTAATTTGCAAGTATATTATGATAAAACTTATATTTGGTAAATTTCTAACAAAATGTATGAGAAAAAATATTGAACTTACAGGAAGTTCGTGAGTAGATGAACAAAGGAACGAGAACTGTGCTTACCTGCGAACAAAAGAATTTTCATGAGTTATGAACCAATAGGTAGGTGGGTAGTTAAAAAAATACAAGAGTTCAATAATTATCGAGTTCTTTAGACTGTCAATTCGGACGTTACTTTATACTACTTCCCTTTTGGTTTATTATTCTGTGAATAATACACCTATGTATTCGCTCAGCAAAAAATTTTTATAACACCCCCTCAAAATTTTTTCTTTTCCGTTTCAAGGTGTGTAGATTCCAAAAATGCAATGTCCGTCCGCCGTCCGCCGTACGCCGTATCACGTCTACAGGCTTCATTTTCGGTCTAAAAAAATCGTTCTTTCGCACACATGCTCCATTTGGGCCCTAGTTGTGTCCCGAAACTTTTCAGCCCGATCGTAATATATCCAGGGGAGTTATGAGTGAAAATGTGTATAAAAATAGGTACTTTTTGTGTTTTAGTAACATGTTAGTAAAATGAGCTTTTGAGGTATAGTATTCCATGTTTTTGGGGACGAGAAGACCGAATATGAAGTCGATTTTGACCAAGGAGTGGAAAAGTGAGGTTGTACCAGATGTTCAGCTCCCAAAATTGATTTTTTATGAGTCAAAAACCTGCGAAATCGTCTGAAATCACCATCAATTTGTATAATAACACTAGAAAAAGTGTCAACACGTGGATCAAGAGGATTAAATGGTACAATCAATGATCAAGGGTAATTTGAAGAAAAAAAAGGAGCGTAGTACCTAATTCAAGTTCTGGGGGCCAAAATTTGTGGAAACCACCAGAAATAACCATTTCAATTAATTTACATGAAAGAAACAATAAATAAACAGCCGGCATTTCTGTAGACCAATAAAATAATAGAATAATAAACCCATGTGACAAGGACTTTGCAGCGTTTTTTCAAATGAAAGTAGATTCCGTTTTTAAAATTTAAAGACAACGCACTTTCCTACGATGAACCAAAACTAGGTATCTTATCAACGTTAAATACCCCCCTCCACCATTCTTATTCAACCCCAAAGATATCAATACAAAGTCATCACTAGTGTTGAAAAGTGTTCGGTCAAATATAATATTATTGCATGATGCTTCGTTATTGTGACTTGTATATATCAGGGTGTGCTTTGGATGCCGCCGGTATACGGACACATTTGAAATTGTGCTGGTACATCGGGGGCATCGAAAATTTTACCACTGCTGACATGTATTGGTACACCACTATCATCGATCAGATATAACGAAGAACTCACATACCAAACCCATTAGGTTTGGTATGGAGAAATAGGAGTCGGATGATATCATGCCAGCCCCTCAATCGGGTGAGTCATGTGCAATAATTGAAATGGCTGTTTTTGATGGCTTCCACCAATTTTGGCCCCCACAAAAAACGAATTAGGCTCCTGTTTTGGTTTGTTATTTTCAATAATGAACCTTTGGAATCGAGCATGGAAAACCCCCCCCCCAACAATTTGATGGTTGACGTTTCAAGGTACGTAGAATCCGAAAATGCAATAAAAAAATTCTGTTCGTCCGCCGTACTATACTTAAGCACTTGTCTTAGTTACCATGAAACAAAAATGATGAAATTCGGGTTGTAGGTCCCAATTGGGGTCTAGTTGGTCCTCGAAGCTCGGCGTTAATGTCAGTCATCTCTAAGGGGTGAAAAATACGAGTTGAAGTCTTCAGGACGCCGTTTTTTGTTTTACGGTTTTAAATCGTTTTCAAACTTTGGAGTTTTTTAAGACCACCCGGAGCATTGCACGTCCAGCCGTTCGCTCTCAGTAGGGCCCAGAAGATTGCACCGACAGGCATTTTCATCAACAGCAGAGTGAACGAAATTGTATACATGCAGCCCAAATATCATCCATAGGGACGCGCTAACAATCGGGAATCGGCCCAAGATCATCATTGCTAGGGAGTACCTGATTATATTCACGGAGTACGAAGTCGAGTTGGTTGTTCTGTGATATTATTTCATTTGAAAAATGATGGCTCTTCTGGAGTTTGTTGATAGGTAGTGAAACTTGCACAAACGTTGAAGTATTATTGATGGGTAAATTATTACACAACGGTAAATTATTACTCAAATGTCCTTTGTCACATGGGTTTATTATTCTACTGGACATACCTACAGAAATGTTGGCTGTTCATTTATTGTTTCTTTCATGTGGAATAATAACCATGTGGAATGTGGAATAAATGAACAGCAAAATTTCTGTAGGTCCAGTAGAATAATAAACCCATGTGACAAGGACTTTGCAGCTTTTGGTTTATTACAACAACGGTTGATTATGATAATTTTGGTTTATAATGATAAATAGCTTGTATAACAACGCTAGAAGTACCACCAGGTGAATCAAGACAATTAAATGGCACCGTCCGTTATCAAAGATAATTTGCCATAAATACGAGCTTCAGTTTTTTGGGGCCAAAACTGGTGGAAACCATCAAAAATGGTCATTTCTATCACTCCACATGAAAGAAACAATAAATGAACAGCAACATTTCTGTAGGTATGTCCAGTAGAATAATAAACCCATGTGACAAGGATTTTGCAGTATTCTTTTTATTTTTGGTTTATTATTCTGTGAATAATACACCTATGTATTCGATCAGCAAAAAATTTTTATAACACCCCCTCAAAATTTTTTCTTTTCCGTTTCAAGGTGCGTAGATTCCAAAAATGCAATGTCCGTCCGCCGTCCGCCGTCCGCCGTACGCCGTATCACGTGTACAGGCTTCATTTTCGGGCTAAAAAAGTCGTTCTTTCGCACAGATGCTCCATTTGGGCCCTAGTTGTGTCCCGAAACTTTTCAGCCCGATCGGAATATACCCAGGGGTGTTATGAGTGAAAATGTGTATAAAAATAGGTACTTTTTGCGTTTTAACAACATGTTAGTAACATGAGCTTTTGAGGTATCTTTTTCCATGTTATTGAGGACGAGAAGACCGAATATGAAGTCGATTTTGACCAAAGACGCGGAAATTGAGGTTTTACCAAAGGTTCAGCTCCCAAAATTGGTTTTTTATGAGTCAAAAACCTGGAAAACTGTCTGAAATCACCATCAATGTGTACAATAACATTGGAAAAAGTGTAAACAGGTGAATCAAGACCATTAAATGCCACTACCAATGATCAAAGATGATCTTTAAAAAAAAAGAAAAAAAAGCGTACCTATTTCATGTTTTGGGGGCCAAAATTGGTGGAAATCATCAGAAATAGCTATTTCAATCATTCCACATGAAAGAAGCAATAAATGTACAGCCAACAAAAATCTCTAGAACTCCAATAGAATAATAAACCCATGTGACAAGGACTTTGCAGCGTTTTTTATTTCATTTCGACGAGTAAGTGCTTTTGATTTTCCATGAATGCCTTCTGAAACACTCTTTAAACAAAAACGAATGCTCCTCAACAATACCACCCCCCGCCCCCAACACCACCGGACGACCCTCTCATCAAGGGAACTCCCCATCGGTTCGGTAATTAACTTTTTAATCGGATTTCTTAGGTTTTCAGAAGCAAGTTTTCTTCCGAGGCAGACTTCCTACCCTCCCCTCCTTCGTCTCTGCTACTCATTACCGTCCGTCACGAAAAGTCATGCAATCGGTTGAGTTATCGAAAACAATGCCCGCCTTCCGCTACCAGTCCGCGTTTCCAACGTCATTCTCGGGCACCTAATCCGATTCTTCATCCGATATCCAATAAAATTAGAGAGATATCGCTTTCTAGGGAGTGGGGAGAGGAGTATCGCCTTTCCAGCTAAAAACTTTCGTCCCCCCCCCCCAACCCTTTCACATCCCTTTCACCTCCCCTTCACTCAAATCCCCTTTCACCACCCGTCCTCGTTAAAGTTGTTCCGGTGAAAATAAGCGGCCAACAATAGACTTCGGAAAAGTCCCGAGTTTCAATAACGGATTTGTTACCGTTTTTCAGTATAACCCCCCCCCCCCCCCCCACGGCAATCAACCCTCTCCACGACAAGTTTCACATCCAGTATTCGTTTTCAATTACGAACCTAATACCTTCCTAACAAGCAATGGAAGTGGAGATATTTTTCATTTTGAAGACCCGAAACATTTCAAATTATTTGATCCTGGAATACGCAGTATATACATGTGGAAAATATTTTCTCCGCTCCGCGATTACCTGAAAATCCAGAATCAAATTCCACTGACAATAATAAGTTCCCAGAGTTGGAAACTAACGTTACAATTGAATTTGAATGGTCGGAAAGCAGTAATTACTGCGTACGCTGTTGGAATTATTTCCCCTCGTGCAATTACAATAATAAAATTTACCCTCAACGGATATGAAAAGTGTGCAAAAACGCCGGTGGAATCCGCAGCAGTTATTTTACAATGTTTTTCAATATAGCGTTATTAATATTATTGGTTTAGTGCGTATTACGATGAATAGGTTGAATTTCCACCTAATCAATGTCGATTCTTTCATCAGAACGTCCTTTGAATTTATAAAATCCAATCTCTCATGTTGCGGTTTTAACGAGCAGTTTTCATTATAAATATGAAAAATGATACCATGCTGTATTATTATTTTCAATAATCGCTGCGACTTATTACACAACGTTTTATTATTTACCTGCATACCCTTCTGCGTAGATCTCTGTTTTCTGTGGTCAATACCTACCCTTGGCCTCATCAACTACTGGGAGTCAGCCGGGCAATCACATATATCATAAATATGCGGACGAATCAAGAATTCTATCATTAATAAATTATATTTTATTTTATTCGTGAAGCATAACGGTCGATCAAATTATAAAAAGTACCTATCAAGAAAATCCATAATGACCATTGTTCCTCGAATGAAATATCTCGGAGCGACCAACTCGACATCACACAGTCATCCTGGGTTGTAATCAGGTGCTCCATAGCGATGATATCTGGGCCGGATTCATAACGTGTCACTCCCGATTATGTTGATGAAGCTTTTTGGTGCAAACGAATGGCTGGACGTACAATGCTCTGGGTGGTCTGAAGAAAACGCTTCTCAAACTAAAGAATTTTTTTAGACCAGCCGGAGAATTGTACGACCAGCCGTTCATGCTTCATGAATAACAACAAATAGGTAGGTAATATTAGTTATTGAATTATTGAGTTAGCCGCATTTTTATGAGACCGTAATTCCCGGGCCAGCTCCAGTACTCGATTTAGGGCTTTCGTTGAGGGAGCACGAGGGTAGGTATTGACCACAGAACAGTGATCTACGCAGAAACGGCATATTTACATGTAAACAATGCCGTAGCATATGGTTTTTTTATGTTTTTAAACTGATCTTGAACTAAAGAATTTTTTGAGACCACCCGGAGCATTGAACGACCAGCCGTTCGTTTCCACCGAGAAGCGTCGTCAACATGATCGTGAAGCCAGCGGCATAAATCCGGCCAAGATACTACTGCTAGGGATCACCTGATTATAATCACGGATGGCTGTATGACGTCGAGATGTTGCTCTGTGATAATATTATTGGCTCTTTTCGACAGTGTTCTTAGGTACTTTCGGAAACTGAATGAACGTTATGGTTCTTGAATAACAAAAAATAATTATTAGTGACTGAATATATGAATCCCGTGCACATTTTTGAAACTGTAATTCCCGGGCCGGCTCCAGTACTCGTTTTAGGGCTTTCCTGGGAGGAGCTCGCGGGTAGGTATTGACCAAGGATCTACGTAGAAGGGGCATCTACACAGGTAAATAATAAACCGTTGTGTAATAATTTGCAGCGCTTTCAAACTTTTACAAAGGGCCCAAGGTCTCACCGTGCCATGCGTACGGAGACGGGCACGACTGTTCCACTAGAAATCGTTCAAAACTCATACAAAACCTTCAAAATGGAATAAATACTATTACTAAATATAAATACGTTACGAGCTAGTATGAGAAAAAAGAGGTTAACTTGACAGACAAATTATATATCACTGACAAATTGTTACGTTAACGTTGTGAAGGTGGCACTTCTTGAGTCGTTTGTGTTTCCGTTGGAGACGGGGCCGTTTTGCTGAAGCCTAATCGCTATCCCTTCTTAACTGGCGATAATATTGCTAGCCTAGGAGAAGGACCACCGTCACTCTCCTCACACTGTCACAACGTCACCAACATAAGTCCGGGACTTACAATAACTTTCTCACGGAACTTACGTTGGATAGTTTGCATCGGAGTTTGTCGCCTGTAACAGTGTGGCTGTTCTCGAGTCGTTTTTTGGTCCGGTGGAGACGGGATCGGTGAGCGGAAGCCTAATCGATATCCATTCTTAACCGGTGATAACCTCGCTGGTCTGGGAGGGGGAATCTCGAGGGTCCACCCCCACTGCCACACTGTCACACGCCCAAGAAATGAGTTACGTTTTAGAGCTGCGTTTTCCGGAAAATTTGGAGGGGGGCGGAGCTGGAACCCCACCAGGCGTGTTGCGTATTTAGCCTAACCTAACGCCTGAAAATGGTCGCCATACGCTCATATTTACCCTAATATTGTTGCATCTAAATTTTGCTAAATTTTACATTGAATTAATATTAATATACAATTATACAATGAGGAGTGTTCTTTGAATATCCTCATGCTAAATTAATAGAATAAAATAAACTTCATTCTACGTAACAAGCAAAATTTAGCATGGGAAAAATTTAAAGACCACTCATCAAATTATATTGTATATTGTATATTTCTTATTTCTTTATTTCAGTAAGTCATTCTAATCAGGGGAAAAAATAAAAATAAAGTGAATATAAAAATGATAAGCTTTAAGTGATGATTAAAAATGATAAGTTAAAAGCTACAAAGTTACAAGTTGAAGTTTAGTTAAAAGTTAAAAGCTACTGTATGAAAGGAAAACTGTCCCTAGGTATACATGATTGGGGACGAGGAAAGTTGTTATTTTAACGTGGCAAGGGAGGAGTGAAAAAAGTCGAAATCGGGGTTAACAGTCAGAAAGAGGTTCGCACTGCAGGAATTCTGCGTAGGGGTTGGCTTCTCTGGTAGTTTGTAATATTAATTCACCGTAAAATTTAGCAAAATTTAGATGCAACGATATTAGGGTAAATATGAGCGTATGGCAACCATTTGCGTACATAGAATGAAGTTTATTTTATTCTATTAATTTAGTACAAGGAGAGGAGTTTCTTTTAATTTAAAAATATTGTTTCTGTCAAAGCGACTCTAGCCCGCCAATACAGGCTTTGCCTAAGGACGGGCTATATTATTTAATATTTAAAATTTATTGTTATCTTGAGCTTTCTTTCTGAATAAAGCTCTCTCGCTCACTCTCTCTCGCTCTCTCTCTCTCTCTCTCTCTCTCTTTGCTAAATGGGGGAAAAAATGGCTATACCATTCACGAAATGTACAATTTCTGACTTGGTGCATAAGGTACCCTTACTGCCAACTGGGTGTATAACTGAGCTCACAATTCCCTCCGAGGACAATGGAAACACGTGAAGAGGTTCCCAAGGACCTCGAGATTAGAGCTGCGAAGGGGTCACAATAGGCCTCACGACGTCGGAGATGATATCCAGGGATAATACGGGAGGTGAAGTAGGAGAATGAAGGCTTGGCAGGCCACTGTACCACTACACTGTACTCTACCACACTATACTTCGCATTACGGAGGCTCAGCACGGAGCATCCGCCACCTACCGAGTCCTTACTCAGCCGATGATGTATTATATGCTAACAGAACTCATCAATCTACCGTTCAAAACTACCGTTAATCGTGGATAAATAATAAGGACAAACTACAGCACATTCGGTAAAATTTACATGAACCAGGTTACAACTTTACAACTGAATACGACGTTCCTGATACGATTTTTGGTGATTTTTATGGCGTTCCAAAATTCTATAATACATAAATTTAAAAAACCGAAACTGCGTGGAAAAAAACGCGCCTTAAAACGTCGTTACTTACCTGGAGAGCTCGGAGTGGTCTCATTTAACGCTGAGTATTAATATCTTCCACTAATCTGTCCTACAAAAACTACTTTGTTGGTGGTGTCGAACGGCGAAAATGAAAAGTTTTGGGAACATTCGACGCATTGTACGTTCAAAATAAAGCGTTAAAGCTCAAACAACAAAAAGGATTGAAATTTCGTTCTTATAGCCCTGCTGGGTGGTATCAAAAAATTCCTCAGTTCGAGACCAAAATTATTTAAAAACGAAAAAATTCGACATAACGGGCCCTGGGAATTTCAACCCCTATTTTACATCCCTTAAGAGATGACTGACAACGACGCCGAACTTCGTCGTCCAACTCGACACGAAATGGGACCACAGAACAAATTTCAATGTATTTCGTTCATCTTAACTAAGGAAATGCGGAGTACGGCGTATGGACAGGAGTTTTCAATTACATTTTGGTTTGTTTTTCAGTAATAAACCTTTCGAATCTACCATGAAAACGCTACAAATCCCTGCACAACGGTTCATTGTTTTGTACAGAATACCCTTCTGTTACAGATCACAGCTCTCTGTGTAAATAACCCGTGTATATTATATAATATGTACTATTCCATACATATTATGTAGATCGCAGAACCTCCCTCCGTAGGTTAGTACCTAACCCCGTACTCGTTACTAGGTGCCTACCTAAATCAAGAGTTAAATGTTGCTAAAATAATTCTGTCGATGACAAACAGTAACTAAAACGGCAAAAAGAAACGCAAATATTGAAGTTCTTATGGGATATTGTTGATGCGGTGTGAGAAAAGTTCCAAAAGTACCTACCAACAAACTCCAGCCCCTTCTAAGTAGATGGTATAATGAACCGTTGTGTAATAATTTACCCATCAATAATACTTCAACGTTTGTTCGAGATTCACTACCTATCAACAAACTCCAAAAGAGCCATCATTTTTAAAATGAAATAATAATATCACAGAACAACCAACTCGACTTCATACTCCGTGATTATAATCATGTTCTACCTAGCAATGGTTATCTCGGGCCAACTCCCGATTGTTAGCGCGTCCCTAGCAATGATATCTGGGCTGAATGTATACAGTTTCATTCACCCTACTGCTGAAGAAGCCTGTCGGTGCAAACTTCTGGGCCCTACTGTGAACGAACGGCTGGACGTACATTGCTCCGGGTGGTCTCAAAAACCTCCTAAGTTCGAGAACTATTTAAACATTTAAAGAAAAATTCGAGATAACGGCGGAGATGGTGCCATTTATTTGTCTTGATTCGCCTTTTGATACTACTTCTATTGTTATTATACAAATGCAAGGTGATTACATCAAACAATTTCCCAGGTTTCTGACTAATAAAAAATAAATTTCGGGAGCTGAACCTTCGTTACAACCTCAATTCTTCACTCTCTGGTCAAAACCAACCTAATATTCGGTCTTCTCGCCCTGAACAACATGGAAAACGATACCTCACAAGATCATGTTCACTAAAACCTCAAAAATCCCTCGAAACCCATTTTTTACGCCCGTTTTTCTCCCATAGCACCTCTGGGTGTATGCCGATTGGGCTGCTGTGTTTTTGATCACAGCTAGGACCCAACTGTGTTCCCGAATGGGGACCCAAACTGGGTGCGGGAGAACGACGATTTTAGACCAAAATTTGGAGTAAATTTAAGGCTGAAACTTCCTTAGAACCTCAATTTTCCACTCACTGGTCAAAATCGACTTCATATTCGGTCTTCACGTCCCAAAACATGGAAAACGATACCTCAAAAGCTCGTATTACTAACATGTTACTAAAACACAAAAAGTAGGTACCTACCTATTTTTATACCCATTGTTAAAAGTTGCTAGAATAAGTTTGTCGATCATAAACAGTAATTCAATTCTTCTCGCCCTAAAAAAAACATGGGCAACGATACATCACAAGCTGTTTTCAGTAAAACCTCAAAAAAACCTCGACCACCCCTATTTGTATACCCGTATTCTACCTCAACACCCCTGGGTATATTCCGATCGGGCTGAAAAGTTTCGGGACACAACTAGGGCCCAAATGGAGCATGTGTGCGAAAGAACGAATTTTTGAGACCGAAAATGAAGTCGGTACACGTGATACGGCGTACGGCGGACGGACATTGCATTTTGGTCTAATCAATTTTTTTTCTTTTCCGTTTCAAGGTGCGTAGATTCCAAAACGCTGCGAAGTCCTTGTCACATGGGTTTATTATTCTACTGGACATACCTACCAGAAATGTTGGCTGTTCATTTATTGTTTATTTCATGTGAAATAATTGAAAAGGTTATTTTTGATGGTTTCCCCCAGTTTTGGCCCCCAAAAACACGAATTAGGCTCGGCTTTTTCTTTCAACACATTATTTTCGACCATTGCTAGTACCACTTAATTATCTTGATTCACCTGCTAACACTGCTTCTAGTGTTATTATACAAATGAATAGTGATTTCAGACAATTTCCCAGGTTTTTGACTCATAAAAATGAATTTCGGGAGCTTAACCCTCGGTAAAACCTCAATTCTTCAATCTTCGGTCCAAATCAACCTAATATTCGGTCTTCTCGCTGTAAAAAAAATTGAAAACGATACCTCACATACAAGATCATGTTCACTAAAACCTCAAAAATCCCTCGAGAACCCCTATTTTTACACCCATTTTCTCCCATAACACCCCTGGGTGTATTCCGATCGGACTGCCATGTTTCGGAGCACAACTAGGGCCTAAATTGGTTCCCAAATGGAGACAAAAACGGTGTTCGGAAGAACGACGATTTTAGACCAAAATTTAACGCAAATTTAAGGCGTATTTATTTTCCACTCTTTGGTCAAAATGGACTTCATATTCGGTCTTCTCTTCCAAAAACATGGAAAACGAGACCTCAAAATCTCATCTTACTAACAAGATACTAAAAATAAACTCGATTCCAATGGTTCATTATTGAAAATAATAAACCAAAAACGCTGCAAAGTCCTTGTCACATGGGTTTATTATTCTATTGGACATACCTAAAGAAATGTTGTCTGTTCATTAATTGTTTATTTCATGTGAAATAATTGAAATGGCTATTTCTGATGGTTTTCACCATTTTTGGCCCATAAAAATCAAATTAAATACGCTCCTTTTTTTTCTCCCAATTTATCTTTGATCATTGGTAGTGCCATTTAATCGTCTTGATCCACGTGTTGATACTACTACTTATAGTGCTATTCTACAAATCGATGGTGATTTCAGACGATTTCCCAGGTCTTTGACTAACAAAAATCAATTTTGGGAGCTGAACATTTGGTAGAACCTCGATTTTCCACTCTTCGGTCAAAATCGACTTCATATTCGGTCTTCTCGTCCGCAAAAACATGGAAAACGATACCTGAAAAGCTCGTTTTACTAACTTGTTACTAAAACATATAAAAGTACCTATTTGTATACACATTTTCACTCATAACACCCCTGGGTATATTCCGATCGGGCTGAAAAGTTTCGGGACACAACTAGGGCCCAAATGGAGCATGTGTGCGAAAGAACGACTTTTTTAGACCAAAAATGAAGCCGGTACACGTGATACGGCGGACGGACATTGCATTTTCGTTTATTATTCTGTGAATAATACACCTATGTATTCGCTCAGCAAAAAATTTTTATAACAACCCCTCAAACTTTATTCTTTTCCGTTTCAAGGTGCGTACATTTCAAAAATGCAATGTCCGTCCGCCGTATCACGTGCATCATTTTCGGTCTAAAAAATTCGTTCTTTCGCACATATGCTCCATTTGGGCCCTAGTTGTGTTCCGAAACTTTTCAGCCCGATCGGAATATACCCAGGGGTGTTATGAGTGAAAATGTGTGTGAAAATAGGTACTTCTTGCGTTTTAGCAACATGTTGGTAACATGAGCTTCTGAGGTATCGTTTTCCATGTTTTTGGGGACGAGAAGACCGAATATGAAGTCGATTTTGACCAAAGAGTGGAAAATTGAGTTCTACCAAATGTTCAGCTCCCAAAATTGATTTTTTATGAGTGAAAAACCTGGGAAATCGTCTGAAATCACCATCAGTTTGTATAATAAAACTGGAAAAAGTGTCAACACGTGGATCAAGACGATTAAATGGCACTACCAATGATCAAAGACAGGTGCAAAAAAAAAAAAAAAAAAAACGCTGCAATGTCCTTGTCACATAGGGGTTAATTGTTCTACAGAAATGTTGGCTGAACATTTATTGTTTGTTTCATGTGAAATAATTTAAATAGCTATTTCTTATGGTTTCCACCAATTTTGGCCCCCAAAACACAAATTAGGTAGGTACGATATATATTTTTTTTTTTTTCAAATTAACATTGATCATTGGTAGTGCCATTTAATCGTCTTGATCCACGTGTTGACACTTTTTCTAGTGTTATTCTACAAACTGATGGTGATTTCAGACGATTTCGCAGGTTTTTGACTCATACATAATCAATTTTGGGAGCTGAACATCTGGTACAACCTCAATTTTCCACTCCTTGGCCAAAATCGACCTCATATTCGATCTTCTCGTCCCCAAAAACATGGAAAACGATACCTCAAAAGCTCATGTTACCAACATGTTGCTAAAACGCAAAGAGTACCTATTTTTACACACAATTTCACTCACAACACCCCTGGGTATATTCCGATCGGGCTGAAAAGTTTCGGGACACAACTAGGGCCCAAATGGAGCATGTGTGCGAAAGAACGACTTTTTTAGACCGAAAATGAAGCCTGTACACGTGATACGGCGGACGGCGGACGGCGGACGGCATACGGCGTACGGCGTACGGCGGACGGCGGACGGACATTGCATTTTTTGAATCTACGCACCTTGAAACGGAAAAGAAAATACACTGCCAAGGTGATGGCACTGGAGCTTCCTCGTCACAATAGAGTGACCCATTATAAAATAGAACAGACTCGGAAGCAAAATAACATAACATTACATTACATAACATAACATTACATTACATTACATAACATTGCATAACGTGAAATATACATATTTACATAACATGACGTCCATATTACGTCCATTATACATAACTGCGAATGCGTGTTTGAAGAATTTCACGTTAGCGCATGCGCAGGGCGAACCGCTGGCTCTATCATGTTGAAATTTATATGGGACCTCAATGGGCCCTACCCGCTTAATCCCTGAGAATTACATTGAAATTGGGTGAAATCTTTGGTTACTACGGCGGTAACAAGGAAATTGAATCTATTTCACGCCAGCGCATGCGCAGAGCGCACCGAGGGTCCGATCATGCTGAAATTCATACTGGAACTCACTAGGCCATGTCCAAACAACCCTTGAAAATGTGAGCGAAATTGAATGAAAATTGTGAAAGTTATGCGTGTTTGTTGAATTTAACGTTAGCGCATGCGCAGGGCGTACCGTTGGATCAATCATGTTGAAATTTGTATGGGACCTCAAGGGGCCTTATCCGCACCATCCCTCGAAATTTGAGCTGAATCAATTCAAAATGGTGGAAGTTATGGCTGTAACAAGGAAATGCGGACAGACTCACAGACTCACAGACTCACAGACCCACAGACCGACAGACACGGAACCGAATTTGTTCAGTAGGCTTTGAAACGCAAAATGCAAGTGGAAATTTTGATTTCTGAAGACACAAATTTTTTGGCTCACGAAAGTGAACACAAGGCTTCCGCTGCTTCGCAGACTCGGAAGCAAAAGTTTGAGGGGGGGTTATAAAAGTTTTTTTCTGAGCGATTACATAGGTGTATTATTCACAGAATAATAAACCAAAAGAGGCGTACCTAATTTGTGTTTTAGGGGCCAAAATTAATGGAAACCATCAGAAGTAGCTATTTCGATTACTACGCCTGAAAGAAACAATTAATGAACAGCCAACATTTCTGTAGGTATGTCCAATAGAATAATAAACCCATGTGACAAGGACTTTGCAGCATTTTTATTTTTATTTATGAGTGATAAAACTGGGAAATCGTCTGAACTCACAATCAATTTGTATATGAACACTGGAAAAAGTGTCAACACGTCGATCGAGACGAATGTCACTACCAATGATCAAAGATAATTTGAAAAACAAAAAAGGAGCGTACCTGACTTGTTTTTTAGGGGCCAAAATTGGTGGAAACCATCAGAAATAGCTATTTCAATTACTTCACATGACAGAAACAATAAATGAAAAGCCAACATTTCTCTACCTATGAGCAGTAGAATAATAAACACATGTGACAAGGACTTTGCATTGTTTTTTACGAACACCACAGTAAGGGACATAGGAAACCCCACGTAATGACAAGGAGACTTGAGGGTACTCACAGTTTTTCAGTATCCGCGGAACAGTCAGTGGGTGAACCTGAATCTAAACACTACCGCCATGGATGCCTGATATACACAACACCTGCCTCGCTCAATGTGCCAGACCACACTGAAGACCAAATGAAAAACGCTGCAAAGTCCTTGTCACATGGGTTTATTATTCCATTGGACATACCTACAGAGATGTTGGCTGTTTATTTATTGTTTCTTTCATATAAAATAATTGAAATAGCTATCTCTGGTGGTTTCCACCAATTTTGGCCCCAAAACTCGAATAAACTACGCTCCTTTTTTTTTTAAATAAATTATCTCTGATCATTGATAGTACCATTTAATCGTCTTGATCCACCTGTTGACACTTTTCCCAGTGTTATTATACAAATTGATGGTGATTTCAAACGATTTCCCAGGTTTTTGACTCATAAAAAATCAATTTCGGGAGCTGAACATCTGGTAGAACCTCAATTTTCTATTCTTTGGTAAAAATCGACTTCATATTCAGTCTCCTCGTCCCCAAAAACATGAAAAACGATACCTTAAAAGCTCATGTTACCAACATGTTGCTAAAACGCAAAAAGTATCTATTTTTATACACATTTTCACTCATAACTCCCCTGGATATATTCCGATCGGGCTGAAAAGTTTCGGGACACAACTAGGGCCCAAATGGAGCATGTGTGCGAAAGAACGAATTTTTTAGACCGAAAATGAAGCCTGTACACGTGATACGGCGGACGGCGGACGGCGGACGGCGTACGGCGGACGGACATTGCATTTTTGGAATCTTGAAACGGAAAAGAAAAAATTTTGAGGGGGTGTTATAAAAATTTTTTGCTGAGCGAATACATAGGTGTATTATTCACAGAATAATAAACCAAAACAGTTCGAGGGAGCCATGGCCTGTGTATAGTCAACAGCCAATGAGAGCTAAGCCTTCCTGGGGTCTGATGTTTATAACTGAGATCCAAAAAATAGCCCCCCACATCACCTTTTCGCCCTTCAACCTTCTGTTGCTGCTTCTGGTTTCATTTCCAACGAATTCTGAACCCACCACATCCGGTCCGCAACACAGGTAGCCAACTTCCTTTTGGTTGACTCCTTCTTTCCTTTTGCTACTGAATAATATTCAGCCTTTCTGTAGGCAATACTGGAGATAGCATGCACATTATTCAGTCCTTTCCAAAACTGCTGCAAAGTCCTTGTCACATGGGTTTATTATTCTACTGGACATACCTACAGAAATTTGGGCTGTTCATTTATTGTCTCTTTCATGTGCAATAATTGAAATAGCTATTCTTGATGATTTCCACCAATATTGGCCCCAAACAACCTCCGCTCTTTTAGCGAATTTTCAAAGAAAATGAAGCTATTGCAATGGCTTCGCAATTTAAATAATATAAATTTTTGGAAATTTTCTTCATAGAAATCCGTTTCAGACCATTCTAAAACGATTCCTGAAATTTAACACTTTTTTATATGTATATAGGTATATATTTATATATATATGTGTCACTCCAGACGATAACTCTCGATAGAATTGAGATAAACAGCTCAAATTTGCACAAAAAATCTATCTTGGCAATCGAAAGGCTAAGTTCGAAGATGGGCGAAATTGGCCTACTCTAAGGAGGGTTTTGGCGCATTTAAAGTGCGCAAAAATTACCCAAAAATCCCCAAAATGTTATTATCCAACAAGTGACCCCTCATTTTAAAGGTTTTTGCACGCTGAACACGATGGTGGAATCGGATTTTAGATATCTTGATCCGCTCTCAAATTAGAGCACTTAAAGTGCGCAAAAATTACCCAAAAATCCCCAAAATGTTATTTTCTAACAAGTGACCCCTCATTTTAAAGGTTTTTGTACGCTGAACACGATGGTGAAATCAGAATTGCGATATCTCATTCCGTTCTCAAACTGGAGCACTTTGAAGATTAAGGAACGTGGTTATTTCTTCGAAAATTCGCTCTTATAGCCATGCTGCATGACTGTTTTCTCCCCTGCAGATTACTTTTCACCATTGATAGTACCATTTCATTGTCTTGATTCACCTGCTAGTACAACTTGCAGCGTTATTATACAAATTTATGGTGATTTCAGACGATTTCCCATGTTTTTGACTCATAAAAAACGAATTTTGGGAGCTTAACCATTGTTACAACCTCAATTCTTCACAGGTTAAAATCGACTTCATATTCCGTCTTCTCTCAGTAAAAAAAACATGGAAAACGATCTCACAAGCTTATGTTCACTAATACCTCAAAAAAACCCTCGAAAACCCTATTTTTTGTACGCCAATTTTTCTCCCATAACACCCCTGGGTGTATTTTGATCGGGCTCCCGAGCATCGGAGCACAACTAGGAGCCAAATGTGTTCCCAAATAGGGACCCAAGCTGTGTATAGAAGAACGACGATTTTAGACCACAATTTAACGCATATTTCTTAAGGCTAAAACTTCCTTAGAGCCTCAATTTTCCACTCTAGTCAAAATCTACTTCATATTTTGGTCTTCTCCCCACAAAAAACATGGAAAACGATACCTCAAAAGCTTAATGTTACTAGCATTTTCTACAACGCAAAAAAAAAAAAAGTATACACATTTTCGCTCATAAAACCCCAGGGCATTTTCAGATCTCGCTGCCAAGTTTCGGGACACAACTAGGGCCCAAATGGAGCATGTGTACGAAAGAACGAATTTTTTAGACCGAAAATGAAGTAGTTATGCGTGAAGCGGCGGACGGACGGATTTTATGATTCTACGCACCTTGAAACGTAAAAGAAAAAATATTAAGGGGTTGTTATACAAATTTTTTGCTGAGCGAATACATAGGTGTATTATTCACAGAATAATAAACCAAAATGCAATGTCATTCCGCCGTACGCCGTATCACGTGTACCGGCTGCATATTCGGTCTTTCGCACACATGCTCCATTTGGGCCCTAGTTGTGTCCCGAAACTTTGCAGCCCGATCGGAATGTACCCAGGGGTGTTATGGGTGAAAAATGAGCATAAAAATAAGTACTTTTGTATTTTAGTAACATGGGCTTTTGCGGTATCGTTTTCTATTTTTCTGGAACGAGAAGACCGAATATGAAGTCGATTTTGACCAGAGTTGAAAATTAAGGTTATAACGGAGGTGCAGCCTTAAATTTACGTTAAATTTTGGTCTAAAATCGTCGTTATTTCGCACAAAGCTTGGGTCCCCATTTGGGAACACAATAGGGTCCTACTTGTGCTCCGAAACACGACAGCCCGATCGCGGTACACCCAGGGGTGTTACGGGAGAAAACGCTGCAAAGTCCTTGTCACATGGGTTTATTATTCTATTGGACATACCTACAGAAATGTTGGCTTTTCATTTATTGTTTCTTTCATGCGTAATAATCGAAATAGCTATTTCTGATTGTTTCCATTAATTTTGGCCCCTAAAACACAAATTAGGTACTTACGCTCGGGTTATGTTATTTTTTTATTTTTTTAAAAACTATCTTTGATCATTGGTATTGCCATTTAATCCTCTTGATCCACCTGTTGACACTTTTTCCAGTGTTATTATACAAACTGATGGTGATTTCAGACGATTTTCCAGGTTTTTGACTCATAAAAAATCAATTTTGGGAGCTGAACATTTGGTAGAACTGAATTTTCCACTCTTTGGTCAAAATCGACTTCATATTCGGTCTTCTCGTCCCGAAAAACATGGAAAAAGATATCTCAGAAGCTCATGTTACCAATATGTTGCTAAAACGCAAAAAGTACCTATTTTTACACACATTTTCACTCATAACACCCCTGGGTATATTCCGATCGGGCTGAAAAGTTTCGGGACACAACTAGGGCCCAAATGGAGCATGTGTGCGAAAGAATGACTTTTTTAGACCAAAAATGAAGCCTGTACACGTGATACGGCGGACGGCGGACGGCGTACGGCGGACGGACATTGCATTTTTGTAATCTACGCACCTTGAAACGAAAAAGAAAAAAGTTTGAGGGGGTGTTATAAAAATTTTTTGCTGAGCGAATACATAGGTGTATTATTCACAGAATAATAAACCAAAATGAGGGTAAAAATGGGGGTTTTAAGGGGTTTTTTGAGGTTTTAGTGAACATGAGCTTGTGAGGTATCGTTTTCCATGTTTTTTAGGGCAAGAAGACCGAATATTAGGTTGATTTTGACCGAAGATTCTGAGCATGTAAGAAGGTTTAACCCCTCCCCCACCCTTGCCAATTTGATGGTTTCAGTTTCAAGGTATGTAGAATCCGAAAGTTGAATAAACAAATTTCTGTAAGTCCGCCGTAATTCGCACTTTCCTTAGTTACCATGAACAGAAATTAATGAAATTTGGTTTGAAAATCTTTCAATAGAAGGGCATTTTTTTTAACGGTTTTAAGTTGATCCCGAACTAAAGAATTTTTTGAGACCACCCGGAGCATTGTACGTCCAGCCGTTCGTGTGCACCAAAAAGCTTCGTCAATACGATCGTGAATCAAACGCTATAAATCCGGCCGGGATATCATCACTAGGGAGCACCTGATTATAATCAAGTATGGCTGTATGAAGTCGAGTTGGTTGTCCCGAGACGTTATTTCATTTGAGGAACGATGGTTGTTTTTAATTCTGTTGCTGGGCACCTACTTCAACAAACTGGGAACAAACTTAACGCTTCATGAATAACAACAAATAATTATTGACTGGATTATTGAATCCCTCGCATTTTTATGAAACTGACATTACTTGGTTGGTTCTAGTACTCGTATTAGGGCTCCCCTAGAGAAACCAGGAGAGTAGGTATTGACAGAAAACCACATAAAACACTGATCTACGCAGAAGGGGCATCTATAAACCGCTGTGTAATCATTTGCAGCGTTTTGGTTTATTATTCTGTGAATAATACACCTATGTATTCGCTCAGCAAAAAATTTTTATAACACCCCCTCAAAATTTTTTCATTTCCGTTTCAAGGTGCGCAGATTCCAAAAATGCAATGTCCGTACGCCGTCCGCCGTATCACGTGTACAGGCTTCATTTTCGGTCTAAAAAAATCGTTCTTTCGCACACATGCTCCATTTGGGCCCTAGTTGTGTCCCGAAACTTTTCAGCCCGATCGGAATATACCCAGGGGTGTTATGAGTGAAAATGTGCACAAAAATAGGTACTTATTATGTTTTAGTAACATGTTAGTAAGATGTGCTTTTGAGGTATCGTTTTCCATGTTTATGGGGACGAGAAGACCGAATATGAAGTCGATTTTGACCAAAGAGTGGAAAATTGAGTTCTACTAAATGTTCAGCTCCCAAAATTGATGTTTTATGAGTGAAAAACCTGGAAAATCGTCTGAAATCACCATCAGTTTGTATGATAACACTGGAAAAAGTGTCAACACGTGGATCAAGACGATTGAATGGCACTAATAATGATCAGAGGTAATTTATTTTAAAAAAAAGGGGGCGTACCATATTCGTATTTTGAGGGCCAAAATTGGTGGAAACCACCAGAAATAGCTATTTCAATTATTTTATATGAAAGAAACAATAAATAAACAGCCAACATCTCTGTAGGTATGTCCAATAGAATAATAAACCCATGTGACAGGGACTTTGCAGTGTTTTTTGATTAGGAAAACACTCATAACTTCGAGTATGACAGATAACACCTTCAGTTTTCTAAACGATTGCAATTTATTATGAAGCTTTTGCAACAACTTGTGGCAACATCAGACACAATACGTAATACAATACTGCCGTAAAAAGGAAGAACGCCTCATCTCGAAAATTGTCGAAAATGGGGTTTTCACATACCCCCTTAACTTTGTGGGCGCTCTTTCCAATGGGGAAGTCAAAATGTAAAAATTTAATTCGGAAAATGTTTAAATTTCAATTTTAAATTTTGGAAAATGTGGCAATAATGGTAAAATGCCTTTTTTTTTAATTATCTCAAGGAAAACGCCTTAAATTGGCATAGAAAACGCCTCAACTCGAACGATTCAAGGGTAAAACGCCTCATCTCAATGAAAATCAACGCAAGGCGTTTTACCTCTTACCACCTTTATTTTCGAGGTTGAGGCGTTGTTGATCTGATGTACAAGGCATTCTTCCTCAGATTTTGGTTTATTATTTCCAATAATGAACCACAGGAATTGAGCATGGAAAAAAAAAAAAAAAAAAAAAAAAAATGCTAACCCCCCCTCAAAATATCTAGAATCCGATAATGCAATAATAAAATGTCTCTCTGTCCGCCGTACACCGTACTTCGGACTTTTCTTGGTTACCATGAACCGAAAATAATGAAATTTGATTTGTCGGTCTCGTTTGGGGTCTAGTTGGTCTGCGTAGCTTGGCGTTACTCTCAGTTCCCTCTAAGGGGTCGAAAATAGGGGTTGCAATTTTCAGAACGCCGTAGCTCGAAAACTTCCGATAGAAGGGTAATGGGTTTTTTTACGTTATTAAATTTGTCTTGAGCTAAACAATTTTTTGAGACCACCCGGAGCATTGTACGTCCAGCCGTTCGTGTGCACCAAAAAGCTTCATCAATACGATCGTGAATCAAACGCTATAAATCCGGCCCGGATATCATCACTAGGGAGCACCTGATTATAATCAAGGATGGCTATATGAAGTCGAGTTGGTTGTTCTGTGATATTATTTAATTTGATAAGTGATGGACTATTGGATTTTGTTGGGTACTTGTGAAACTTGAACAAACGTTGAGGTATTATTGATGGGCAAGTTATTACACAATGGTAAATTATTACACAACGGCAAATTATTACTCAACAGCAAATTATTACACAACGGTAAATTATTACATAACGGTAAGTTATTACACAACGATTCATTATACTTGACCAGAGGGTAGGTACTGACCAAAGAAAACAGTGACCTACGCAGAAGGGGCATCTATTTCACTCCAAATCAACAATTTTCCTTCAGAACTTCATTTTTTGTGTTTTTTTGGTTTATTATTTTCAATAATGAACCATTGGAATCGAGCATGAAAAAAAAAATTCTTACCCCCCCTCAAAATTTGATGGTTTACGTTTCAAGGTATGTAGAATCCAAAACTGCAATAAAAATATTTCTGTCTGTCCGCCGTACGCCGTACGCCGTACGGGCCACTTTTCTTAGTTACCATGAAAAAAAATTGATGAAATTCGGGTTATAGGTTCCGTTCGGCGTCTAGTTGGTCCTCGAAGCTCGACGTTACTGTGAGTCATCTCTAAGGGGTTCAAAATAGGGGTTGAAATTTTCAAAACGCCTATACCATTTCTTTACGTAAATATTTTTACGGTTTTAAATAATTCTTGAACTTGCGAGTTTTTTAAGACCATCCGGAGCATCGTACGTCCAGCCGTTCGTTCACAGTAAGGCCCCGAAGTTTGCACCGACAGGCATTTTCGACTCCAGTGTGAATGAAATTGTATACAAATCAAACCAATTCTCGTAACCAGAGACGCGCCCACAATAGGAATTTGTGAATACGGCCAATCATTGGTAGGGATCACCTGATTATATTGGCGGAGTATGAAGTCGAGTTGGTTGTTCTGTGATATTATTTAATTTGAAAAATGATGGCTCTTTTGGAGTTTGTTGGTAGGTAGTGAAACTTGAACAAACGTTGAAGTATTATTGATGGGTAAATTATTACTACAAGATGGTAAATCATTACTCAACGGTAAATTATTACACAACGGTTCATTATACCATCTACGTAGAAGGGGCTGGAGTTTGTTGGTAGGTACTTTTGCAACTTTTTTCACTCCTCATCAACAATTTCTTTTCAGAACTTCATTATGTGTGTTTCTTTTTGTTAGGTACTGTTTGTCATCGGCAGAATATTTTAGCAACATTTAACTCGTGATTTAGGTAGGTACCTAGTAACGAGTACGGGGTTAGGTACTAACCTACGGAGGGTCTGCGATCTACATAATTATGCATAGAATAGTACATATTATATTATATAGACGGGTTATCTATACATAGAGGTGTGATCTGTAACAGAAGGGCCACTTTTCTTAGTTACCATGAAAAAAAATTGATGAAATTCGGGTTATAGGTTCCGTTCGGCGTCTAGTTGGTCCTCGAAGCTCGACGTTACTGTGAGTCATCTCTAAGGGGTTCAAAATAGGGGTTGAAATTTTCAAAACGCCTATACCATTTTTTTACGTAAATATTTTTACGGTTTTAAATAATTCTTGAACTTGCGAGTTTTTTAAGACCATCCGGAGCATCGTACGTCCAGCCGTTCGTTCACAGTAAGGCCCCGAAGTTTGCACCGACAGGCATTTTCGACTCCAGTGTGAATGAAATTGTATACAAATCAAACCAATTCTCGTATTTGCCATTTTTGTTACTGTTTGTCATCGACAGAATTATTTTAGCAACATTTAACTCGTGATTTAGGTAGGGTACCTAGTAACGAGTACGGGGTTAGGTACTAACCAACGGAGGGTCTGCGATCTACATAATATGTATAGAGTAGTACATATATTATTATACTATATAGATGGGTTATCTATACGAAGAGCTGTGATCTGTAACATAGATGTGTAACAGAAGGGTGTTCTGTACAAATAATAAACCGTCGTGCAGGGGTTTGCAGCGTTTTGTAACAGCTGAACACACGAGGCATTTTTATGCAACTGTTGGTGCTATTTCATCATCACCACGTGCCAAGACAGAGCCCTGAGACGTTTTAACTCAATTAGACCTGCTACTTGTTTGGATTTGTTTCAAAGGACAAACACCTCAAGGCGGATCCACCTTTAATTTCTGAACAGAAAACTCGATGGAAATCAAAAATAAAACGCTTTATGAGCATTTTCGGCCTATTAGAACCGATTATTTTGGCAATTACGTTATCTTGTTGTAAGCGCCAAACATCTCTTGATCGGCTGTTGAAGGAATTTTAAATTTATCATCAACTGGAGGAACGTTAGGTAGAGGAAACGGTTCAAAAACATTGAAGCGCTCTCCTGAGAAGTTGAGATATTGAGAGTTGAGGCGTTTTACCTTTTCACGGCAGAGTATAGACTAGTATCACTTAACTGTGTCTGATGATCCCTTAAATTAAGGTGAAAGGCTGTACAACAAAGAGATAATGTGATTTTTTTGTCAAGAAGTTCTTCATTTATTTTTAATAAAGTACAATACGGTGGAAAACGAAGGTTTTGCCTCTGCCACACCCGAAACTATGTGTTGATAGAAGTTTTCCAGTTAAGAACTTTCAACAAGAGGACTATTAACAGACAAATGGAGAAGAAAAACTACATTCTGAAACGTAATTGAATAAGAGCGTAGGAGTAGTCGCGAAGGGCAATACCGAGTTTGAAGAATAGTCGGAAGGTGGAGTTGCATTACACTTAAAGGTATTTTGACAAGCCGGCCATAGCTATCAACGCTCTCTGGTTTCAGAAAGGATTCCACCGGTATCACTTTCACGAACTCATAGTCGAGGTGAACACATCGACAAACTAAAATGAGAAAAGTAGATCCCTGCTGAAAAAGTTTTGACTACAACGGGTTACGTGGGATTCCTGCTAAGCCTGGGAATAATTTATGGTTTATTATTTCCAGTAATGTTAATTACCTTGCGCGAAGGCCGATGGATGCTGGAACAGAGATTTATGTAGAATGGGTAAGTTATACAAAGATAGAAGTACCTACGTTGGTTCTACCTGTGTTTTTGAAAAAAAAAAACATAAATTTCGGGTCTTCTGGTGGGAAGTTTTTGGAATATTGAGAAAAAAACCTCCGACAAAAAAAGCGGAATGTTACGGCAATGCAGCATGACCACATGAGTAAATTTTCAAGGAAACTTACGTTTCCTGCGAACAATCTATACATATAATAAAACAGTGTCTGTCTGTTTGTTTGTTTGTTTGTTTGTTTGTCTCGGCATCAATTGAGAACGGCTGAACGTAGAAAGTTGCGGCTGGTACCATTTGACGCAGAATTTATCTGGGAAGGTTTATGAAAAATCCGCATTTGAATCTGTCCATCCGTTGAAACGCTATGAATGAAATACTACTAAAAAACGTGTTATAATCACTTCTATGAGGACGTTTATGCTTATAATAACTTTGAACGGTTGGACGTAAATCCGATTGTAATTAGATTCTGGATTCAGCTCGACGAGTACATTCAAGTGGTACTTCAATCAGGATGTTAGTGGGAGGGGGGTACAGGTTATGAGAGGGGGGGGGGGGGGTCTACAGAAATTTCAAAACTACTTGACCAATTGGAGTGCAACTTTGGGAATTTGT